>JAPVLO010001279.1:0-225421 GCA_027257055.1 Cephalopachus bancanus | reverse complement strand
ATTCACTACTTGCTTGACATGTCAAGATCCATACTGCTGAGAAACCCTACAAATGTGAAGAGTGTGGGAAAACATTTCACTCTCATAAAGAATTTGCTGGGCATAAGACCATCCATACTGGGGAGAAACCCTACAAATGTGAAGAATGTGGAAAAGCCTTTCACTCTTGAGGAGGATTTGCTGGACATAAGACAATCCATACTGGAGAGAAACCCTACAATTGTGAAATATATGGAAAAACCTGACATATATTTCTTTTATCATTTCTTCTGTTTTTCATGTTTCAGAAATATTTTACACTACTTCCTTATTAATTTGATTTTAAATGTTAAATTTTTGTAAAAGCAGCACATCTTTTTAATCTATTAACATTTATTGCATTTTATAGAACATTTATTATACATCAAGCAATGTTTTGCATTTGTTCACTTTAATGGAATGTCAAGAAATACAAAAATAAAATGAAAGTAAAACTCTCCCAAAACTTGTAACTTTCCCAAGTTACCACTGAACAAATTGGCCCAGTTGATTCAATAAAAATCAACTGTTTGCTGGGTTCAGTGGCTCAGCGTGTAATCCTGTGCCTTTGGGAGGCTGAGGTGAGTGGATTACCTGAGCCCGCAGGTTTGAGACCCAGTTGGGCAACGTGGCGAGACCTCATCTCTGCAATAAATCAAAAAATTAGTCAGGCGTGGTAGCGCACGCCTTGCAGTTCCAGCTACTTGGAAGGCTGAGCAGAAGGATCACCGGAGCCCAACAGGTAGAAGCTACGGTGTCCAGTAGCAGTCACTGCACTCCAGTCTGGGCAACAGTGAGACTCCAACTCAAAAAAAAAAAATCAACTGTTCATTATACAAAGTTAAAAGAACAACACCAAAGTTATTCAGTGATATTCTTTAGTTGTGAAGAAAAATGAAGTATACTAAAAAAAGTAATGCACTCATTGTGAATTACACTTTCATAGTGCTTTCAAACACCATTTAATAACATTTTTTAAAATTCTTGAAATTTGTAAGTCAGCAAATAATGATCACTTCATGAACAGAGACTTGCAAGTCAAGTAATAAAAAAAGATATCCATAGGAAGATTCTGAACTAGAAGCCATTAGATATTAGTGGAATAAGCTGAATGTGAAGCAGATAAAATCAGATTTTAAATTATTTCTGTTGTTCCAACAGTGTCTTTTCCAACTTAGGCATAAATTCACACACAAAAATTCAATTTACTCTTCTTTAACTCTCGTATTCATAGCATTAGAGTGATAATTTTGTATATTTCACTCAGTGTAAATAATTATTATGTCTTCATGGGTATGGCAGGCTAAGAGAAGTGCAATGTGTACTTGAGCCACCACACTGCCACCTAGGTGACAGAGACCATGACTGATAAAACAAATCCTTAGAAAGGATTTGAGAAAACATCCATGATATTGATATTGGACTTAGTAATAATTTTGTTATGACTACAGTAATAAAAGTAAATATAAACAAGTTGGAGACATCAAACTCAAAGTCTTCTGCATGGTAAAGCAAACAGGAAGAAGGCTTACAGGACAAGAGAAAATATCTGCAAACCATATACCTGATAAGTTATATATCCAAAGTATACGAGAAAGGCAAAAACAAGAAAGTGAATAAAAAATAGCCCCAAAATGAATAGTTATTTATCCAATGAAAACATACAAATTGCCAACAGGTATATGAAACAGTGCTCAATGTCACCAACAGAAGCAATTTCAAATCAACACAATGATGATATATTGTCTTACACCAGTTAGAATGGCTGATATCAACCAGAAGAGAGAACTGTTGATAAGGATGTGAAGAAATAGAAATACTCTATACAGTTGGTGAGTTTTTAAATGATAGTGTCATTATAAAAAGCATTATCAACATTCTTTTAAAAAAAAAAGTAAACTACCATGTAACACAAAAATCCTTTTCCTGTTTTAGGAAAGCAAAGGAAATAAAATAAGTTTCTCAAAGAAGTGTCTGTACCCCTGTGTTCATTGCAACATTTGTCAAAATGGCCAACCTTGAGAACAACCTAAGTATCTGTGGATTCTCTGTTAATTAGGAAAATATCATAATATACACAATAGCATATCATTCAACCAAAAAAAAATTTAAAGAATCCTGAGTTTCAACCTGATGAATGAAACTGTAAGTCATTATGCTAAGTGAAGTCAGCAAGGCACACACACACACAAATACTCTGTGAGGCTGTGTGCAGTGACTCAACCTTGTAATCCCAGCAATTTGGGAGGCTTGAAAAGACTGCCTGAGCTCAGGGATGCAAGCCCATACTAAATAACTTGGTGAGACCTCATAACTACAGTAAATCAGAAAATAACCTGGGCATGGTAGTGTGCACCTGTATTTTCAGTTCTGATGCAAAAGCATCAGAAAGGTAGTCAAATCATGCAGTTCCTACCAAACCATTAAGTAGACTTTGTTTTCCCTTTTGTAACCTTGAAACAAGGTCACTGAAGAAGGAGCAGAGCTTTTGGAGAAATTCAGGACATGGAATAATAGATATCCCTTTGTGAAACAAAGGAGAAATAATCCCAGGCTTCTCAGAAACCATTTCCTTTGGGGAAAAGACCATTTTCCCAAACCACATTTCAAGCTCTGCATCCTCGACTTGTATCATCTGCTTCAATCCCACCTACCTGGAGTTTTAGCTAATGTGTTAAAACTAGCCAGGCATGGTAGTTGCGTGCCTGTATTTATGGCTACTTGGAAGACTGAGGTGGAAGGATCGCTGGGGCCCGCGGGTGGGGTGTGGTGGCCTAGAGCATGCCACTGCACTCCAGTCTGGGTGACAGAGTGAGACTCCAACTCAAAAAAAAAAAATCATACAATGTATCCCTTTTTAAGAGACCAATTATCTTTTGTCTGATGCCTAGGAAAATAACTCTATACTATATCAACTTACACTTGGGGCCCTGTAAGCATTGATATTATGAAGTGCATCAAGATATTAAGGTCTGGCCTCATTTTTTCCTTAATATGTAAATGGTATGACAACTGGTTTCTAATACTGTCAATTTTTTTGTCATTCATTCCAGTGGCATAAAAAGTTATCTTTAGCATGCAGCTCAGGTGGAACTTACAATAATTCTCACTGCGAGCCACAAGAAAACCCCTCTAATTAGACATTTAAATGCATATTACGTATGAGTGTTCCTCAGCATCTATGGAAAAAGGGGTTGACTGCTGCTCACCTAGAATAGAAGGGTCTATAATAGCTATAATGTAGCAACAGATTGACCACATGATTTTACATAAACACTGGGAATGAAGGCATAGCATCATTGAGATGAGTCACATCAATATTTTTCCTTTTCAAAAAATTCTCAAATTTTGTCAAACTGAAAACAAAAGTTTACATGGAATATCTTTATGTTCTCCTTTTTAAAAAACACCCCTTGTATAATGCTATTCTATATCTGATTTTATTTCAACTTGACTTTTGATTAAATAAGTTTCCACATATTTTTGAGAGTGCCACATTTTTTCTGTCCCTTCATTCTTTAACGGGCACTTAGGTTGCTTCCACATTTTTACTTTCGAAAAAAGCTGCCATACACATGAATGAACACATATCTTTTTCAGATTCTGCATTCCATCTTTGAATAGACACCAGAGAAGTTGCTCGTGGATTATTTTTCTTTTCTTTGAGTTGGATTCTCACTCTGTCACCCAGGATGGGGTGCAGTGGCATCCTGCTCATGGAGTCTCACTTTCCTTCCTGTGCTGTAGTGCAGTGGCATGCTTACAGCCATTGCAGCCCTCACCTGCAGGGCCCCGGGGATCCTTTTCCCTATCTTCCAAATAGCTGGAACTATAGGGGTGCGTTACCGTACCTAGTTATTTTTTATTTATTGTAGAGACAAGGTCTCGTCAAATTGTCCAGGCTGGTCTTGAATTCCTGGGGTCAGACAATATTCTCACCTTTGGGCCCCCCAAAGTGCTGGGATTTGAGGCTAAGCCACTGCACCTGGCCATTGCTTTTTTTTTTTTTTGAGTTGGAGTCTCACTCTGACACCCATACTGGAGTGCAGTGGCACTCCTGGCCACCGCAGCCTCGACCTGCTGGGCTCCCGGGGATCCTTCCGCCTCAGCCTTGCAAGTAGCCAGAATTACAGGCATGTGCTACCACACCCTGCTGATTTTTTTTTTTTTTTTATTGTAGAGACAAGGGCTCACCAAGTTGCCCAGGTGGGTCTCGAACCCGCGAGCTCAGGCAATTCACTCACCTCAGCCTCCCAAAGTGCGGGATTACAGGCTGAGCTACCGAGCCCGGCACACCTGGCCATTTCACAAGAAATTTAATGTTTGTTGTTTTTAATTTAAAATTTTAACATTATTGTGATGACAGTTCTGATGGCCATTTTATAGGGAAATTTTAAAATAGCTTCGATCAGTGGACTAGGCATGGCCCTAGCCCATAGCTTGTAAGGGATACTTTGAAATTGACCACACTGATATTTAGCAATGAGGTATGTAGCACTTCTTCTAGATAAGTGTGTGAACTTAATTGTCATATAGTGTATATGTTTATATCAAATTTTTTCATGTTATATTGGTTCTGATCATCTGTCTTTGTCACAAGAGACAGATTCAGGAGAAATAAATCTTACATGGAGACAAAATTATGAGTTTCTTCTTTTCTTCCCTCTAGGGCCCTCCCTTGCCATAAACACTGGCAATTCCTGCTACAGCAATAAAAATAGGGTCCCACAGAACTACCTGCCCAAACAATACCAAGCAGAGCAGGCCAGCTGTCCTCCCGACTAAACTCAATTTTCTTTTTTTTGAGTTGGTGTCTCAGTCTGTCCCCCTGGCGGGAAAGGGAAGTGGAACACTCCCGGCCACAAGCTTTGAACAAGGCTGCGGGGCTCCTGTTTTAAACCTAAGTTCCCTGTGAGATTAGGAACACAGGACAACCTCGCCTTGCTACCCCACTGGGCCTCCAACACCGGGGCCCTCCCCAGTACACAGTAAATGCTGAGATATCCTTCTCCCTTATGGTGACACCTACATATTAACTTTTTATGAGAAAGTGCCCCACATGGCCCAAAAAGAGTCAGGGCAGGACACAGCAAGGTGTCTCAAAGCTCCACATAACTCCTCACCCCTAAAAAATTTGTGTCAACAAGGAAGCTGGACAATAGAAGCCTCTGGACGGGAGGGTGAGTATGGTATCATCAAAGCCTCAGCCAGTCAGCAGCATGTCTTGTTCCTCATGCGGGCCCAAATCTGTGTGACAGTGCCTTCCTTAAAGGGCACAATTCTTACACCCGGGGGGGCCCAACCTGACCTCACCTGACCTCTAGGAGAGTATTTGTGCTAGAGATATCTAGGATGATCATACAGTGAACATGTGGCCCTGAACAAAACTATGATTTTGCCCAAGCGGGGTGAGAACCCTAGGCATAGTATTTGGTTACCTGGGGCCCACTCATATCCAGCGGGGCCAGACCATTGATGTCACCAGACTTGAAAAGCAACGAGTCACCTCGACTAGTGTGAGCAGAAACCCACAGACCAGCCTTTAAACGTTATCCACTCAAGGAGGCAATGAGGGCTGAACTTGATGTTCTGAGTGTCAGTTACCTGACCACCAATGAAGCAGAAGTCTGAGGCCAAGCAGATGGCTTTGGGGCTATGATTTCAGGGTACAATACTTGCTCTAGATTATAGGAATGATAAAAATTTGGGGCAAGTGAGGTCCCAGGAGACCAGTTCCCTGGGGCTGTCATACTTGGTGGGTTCCTTTCAAGGCAAGAAATAGGAATGTGGCCTCTTTTGTGCAAAGATGTTCCAAGGTGGGGACCAGAGCTGCATAAGGGGGAAGAGCTCCTGGCTATGCAGGAATAGACCTTAGCTGGATCCTACAGTGTGTAATCTGTCCTCTTTTTAAAATCTGGATGCTTGGAATTCTCTTTTTATTTTTTGTTTTTTGTTTTGTTTTGTTTTTAGTTGGAGTCTCATTCAGTCACCACAGCTGGAGTGCAGCTCAGGGCCCCCCCAGCATCAACCTGCTGGGCTCTGGTGATCCTTCCACTTCAGTCTTCCAAGTAGCCAGAACTACAGATGAGTGCTACAATGCCTGGCTATTTTTAAAAATCTTTCTTGCAGAGTTGATGTCTCGGCAATTTGCCCGGGCTGGTCTCAAACCCATGGGTTCTGGCAGGATTCTCCATTTTTTGTTGTGTCTGCAGGTATTAAAAATCACCCAGTCCCTTTTTCTTATCTCATTTTGCTTTCAGGAGAAAAAATATCCTATCAAGTGAATTCTCAGCAACCCCTTAAGCAGCTGCTCTGCAGACAAGTACAGTGCTGTCTTTGTACAATAGAGTGTCCAGTTCTCTCCAAACTCATAGAGATGATTTGTACAATAGTGAACATCCAGATTTCTCCTAATGGATGGAGATGTTTTTTTAGATCTGGCTCAGTAATGGCATCATCCAGATCACAAACATTGTCCATTGGGGGTTCTAGAGAATATGTCATTGGGAGCCTGTTTTAGAAGCTTATCTGTTTCACGGACATTGAGTGCATAAGATGAGTCTGAAATTTTTTTTTTTTTTTTTTTTTTTAGTGGGAGTCTCACTCTGTCCCCCAGGCTGGAGTACAGTGGCACACTCTGGGCCAATGCAGCCTCGACTTCCTGGTCTCAGGCGATTCTTTCACCTCATCCTTCCAAATAGCAGAAACTACAGTCACGCACTACCACACTCGACTAATTTTTCTGATTTATTGTAGAAACGAGGTCTTGCCAAGTTGCCCTGGCTGGTTTTGAGGCTCCAGCTCGGGGAATCCACTCACCTCGGCCTCACAAAGTGCTGGGATTACAGGCTGAGCCACCAAGCCCGGCCTAGAGTCTTTAATATTCGGATACTCAGCCGGGCTCGGTGGCTCAGCCTGTAATCCCGCGCCTTTGGGAGGCTGAGGTGAGTGGATTGCCTGAGCCCGCGGGTTCGAGACCCGCCTGGGCAGAGAGACCTCATCTCTACAATAAATCAAAAAATCAGCCAGGCATGGTAGCGCATGCCTGTAATTCCGGCTACTTGGAAGGCTGAGGCAGAAGGATCACCGGAGCCCAGCAGGTCGAGGTTGTGGTGGCCGGGAGCAGCCACTGCACTCCAGTCTGGGCGACAGAGAGAGACTCCAACTAAAAAAAAATATTCGGATACTCGAGATCATCTGGATTCATGGACTTCTTGCATCTGTGTATTTCTCTTTTCTCTTACACGCTCCCTTTTTTTTTTTTAAAGCAGAATTTATTGAGGACCAAAAACCTCCCATAGTGGAAGAGGACCCGAAGGGTTTGCCAAACACTCTCCTTTTATCCAGGAGCATTGCGGGGGAGGGTGTTACTTCTTTATTATTATTATTATTTATTCATTTATATATTCCTTTTTACTTTTTACTCTTCTTTCAGGGGGCTTGCTTCTTTGGTATTTGGGTGTGGCAATGGCCAGTTTGTCCAACATGTCATTGGTGGATGTGGATTTCCCCAGCAGGGCAAAAAATGTGGACTCCCCTTGAAACTACTCACAGGGTACATCGAAGTGTTTTGCTGCCTCTGCAGACTGGGGCGGAGTCCTGCAGCCCAGCCATCAAGCCACCAGGCCTCATTCTTGTACTACAATTACCAGCATGCTCTCCAATACACGTCACATCCTGTTCTTCCCCCTAACTTCCGGTGCAGTGAGGCAACGCAGCCTCAAAATGCCACGCTTTTCTTTTTTCTTGCCTCCTCAAGCCCCGTTGGATCACATCTGCTGTCATTCAAGATCAGAAGGGTGGTGGCTTGTCGCCTCATCCAGTCAGCAGATGCTAGTTCAGAAGCTGCCCAATCAGAAACGAGAATAGAGTGAGGTGTTGGCTTCCGGGTTCTGACCGGACCTTTTGTTTTCTGGGCCTGCGGAAGTGCCGAATCATTTCGGAAATAGCCGCTTGTCTTTGCTTCTTCCCTTTTAGCCTTGTGAAATGCTGGTCCGCGGAGTCAGTAAGGAAGATGCTGGGACACTCAGAAGTCGGGAGATAGTGAGTATGGGTGTGGTTGCGAGAGCGAGAGACAGGATGGACACGGATGACCCGGCTGTGGCAGACCCGCCTCCCCCTCAGTTCTGATCCTGGACCTGTGCCCGCCGGCGGCTCTGCCCCGTCCCCTCTTCACAGGGTGGGTCTGGTACGTTCCCCAGGGTCCTGTCCCCATGGCGATCTCACCTTACTGGTGGCTTCTCCAGGCAAACCCGCGCTGCGTATGTGTGGGACCCAGGAGTGTCATGGGGGATCTGACCGGCATGGGGGCTATTGTGGGAAGGGGCTGCGGTCCTGGCCCTGTCCCTCTCTCTTCCTAGAAGGTAAACGGAGTCTCCAGCACAGTGTTAAGGAGTTCCCATGGGCCAACAGCGGATCGTGAATCTCTAAGTCCCAGTCAGGTCTTGTGGTCTTGGGTCTCCTGAGGGCCTGGGGGTAAAGGCTTGGAGAAGAGGCGGGGGAAGGCGGCCATGTGCAGGTACCGGTGCGGGACAGCCTCACAGTCGCCTGATCTGGAATACCTAGGTTGAAATCCCCAGACCAAGTCATCAGGGTTGTTAGGGTACTGGACAGGGTGAGGGAAAATGGATGGAGTAAGGGGCGCAGCACCGCTGGGGCTGGCAAGCCGGAGGTTCGCGCTTGGAACCCAGAGATCCGAGTAAGTTGCAAAGAATTGCAACACACAGAGGTGAGAGAAGAAAAAATTTATTTAAGAAAATTCACCCTCCACCCTGTGCTGGAACATCCGTTTACCTTCTAGGAGGAGAGAGGGACAGGGCCAGGACCACTCTAGGTGAGTGTGGTCTTGTAGCCCCCCAGAGTCCTGGCTTAAATCCTTTTCTTGGAGATGTTGCATGTGACTGCTGTGACTTCCTTGTTGACCACCTGTGGATGTCTTGATCCTGTGACACAGAGACACATTAATTTCTGTCCATATTTCCATAGCCCAGGGCATGACAAGGATTCTAATTCTCCCACACCTTCCCAAATGACATTAATTAGAGCTAGTGGAGGGTGCACCTCCCCTTATCTCCTAGGAATTTCCACTGAGTAGCTTTGGGGGATCCTTGGCTTCCCTGTAGATAGTGCCCAATTTATTGGAAGATCGAATCCCCACCTGCGCTCCTTCTGAGCGGTTATAACTTTTGTAATTACAGGTTTCATGCCTTTTACAGTCCTTGCCCAATGCATGATGTCTTAGGCCTTGTAAATTCCCTTTACTTTTGGCAAACTTGATTGCCACCATGAGATCCCTCAGATACATGGAAGTCTTTTTCTGAAAAGACAAAGTCGATAAAGTTATTTATACCTAAAGCGTGCATTTCTCCAAAAGCATAGCTTCTACTTTCT
This sequence comes from Cephalopachus bancanus, assembly GCA_027257055.1. NCBI lineage: Eukaryota > Metazoa > Chordata > Mammalia > Primates > Tarsiidae > Cephalopachus > Cephalopachus bancanus. The sequence continues at coordinate 216,013 of JAPVLO010001279.1, read as the reverse complement.
CATAATTGTGTTGGGGTTTCAGAACAAGATAAAAAATGACTTCCTACTCTACGCCTGTCCTTTCAAGGATCATTGGCAGTTTGTCACCAGGTCCAAACTTGGTTCTGCCTGGTGGGACAGCAAAAGTCAAGATGAGAAGTTGGAAAAAGGGCTGTGACTTTATGTAGAGGACCATTAAAACGAGAAGATGAGGGCCAAGACCCCTTTGGGGTTTTGTGTACTTTTTAGGTGTTTGTCCAGGTCAGTGGAGGGAGAGCGAGAGAGGGGAGAGGATTGGTTGAGCCCAGAAATTTGAGGCTAACCTGGACAACATAGCACATTCATGTAACTATAAAAGTTGATACAGTTTAGCCAAGAGTGGTCGCGCATGCCTGTAGTTTCAGATTCTTGGGAGCCTGAGAAGAAAGAACCCGATGAGCTCAGGAGGTCAAGATGGTGATAAGCTCTGTGGAGATACTTCACGCCTGCCTGGGTTATGGATACCTAGACTCATAAAATACATGTAATTTGCTGGGCTCGGTGGGTCAGCCTGCAATCCTACACTTTGGGAGACTGAGGTGAGTGGATTGCCTGAGTCTGCGGGTTCGAGACGTGGTTTTTTTTTTTTTTTTTTGAGTTGGAGTCTCACTCTGTCGCCCAGACTGGAGTGCAGTGGCCACTCCCAGCCATGCAGCCTCGACCTGTTGGGCTCCGGCAATCCTTACACCTCAGCCTTACAAGTAGCTGGAACTACTGGCGCACCTGGCTGATTTTTTATTTATTGTAGAGATGACGTCTTGCTAAGTTGCCCAGGTGGGTCTTGAATCTGCAGGCTCAGGCAATCCACTCACATCAGCCTCCCAAAGCACAGGATTACAGGCTGAGCCACTGAGCTCGGCTCACATAATGTATTAATCAAAAATTTGGTGCCACTTCCTGTGTTATGTGAACTACAGACATGTGCTACCACACCTGGCTAATTTTTTATTTCTTGTAGAGATGAGGACTCACCAAGTTGTCTGGGCTTGCCTCGAACCCTCAGTTTCACTCAATCCTCTTGTCTTGGCCTCCCAAAGTGCTGGGATTGTAGCTTGAGTTATGGAGCCTGGCTTTTTTTTTTTTAAGTACGAGTCTCACTGTTTCCCCTGGCTGTAGAGCAATGGCACACTCATGACCAATGCCACCTCAACCTACTCGTGGACCTACCACTTCTGCCTTCCAAGTAGCTGGAACCACAAGTGTGCACCACCATGCCTCACCATTTTTTTTTAATTTATTGGAGAGATGAGGGCTCACCAAGTTGCTGCAGTTGTTTTGGAAACTATATGCTCGGGAAATCCTGTTGTCATCTCCTCCCAAAATGCTGGGGATCATGGGTTTGAGACACTGCACTTCTCCTGAAAGGTTATGGAGTTGTCCTAGTCTTACATATTATGAGGTTTTCTTTAGATTTGCCAAAAAGTTGGAAAGGTGGCCAAATTAGTCTACAGTAAAATGTCTGAATGCTTCCTAAAAGCAGCCTATGGGAAATTTATCTATATCTTACCTGTGTTAGCTACCCTGCCTTATTTTGACATTTCATGGTTACATGATGTAAACTGTAGCCACATGAGTTTTATATTTTGCTGGTTTCCAAGCATTAGCATGTCATGCCCTCAGGTTATGGGCTACATGGTAGGAGTCAAGGGAAAGGGGTTTTCTAACAAGAGACTTCTGAGATGTTTGAAATCCACAAACTTCTTGACCAAAAAGTGGTCTTATTATAATTTCTATGGCTTCAGCCAGCCAAGAGGTGATCTTTGAATTCTCCTTGACAAGGAACCTGAATGTTTCATAGAGATTAGTATGTAAACCTTGAGTTGAAATGTTGGGTTGTTGGGTTGCTCTGGTTTTGCATCTGATGGAGATCTGTTGAGGGGAATGAGGTAGACTACCTCTTGGCCTGCAGAAAAATGTAATCTTAAAATGTCTTAATGCCTCCTAAAACCTGCTTATTGGAAATTAACTATTTCTAACCTATGCTTGATTCAAAGCATGTCAGTCTAAGGAAAAATGGTGATACTGAGGCAAAATGTAAATTAAGTTTATTCTGTTTCTTGGAGTCCCCACTTTCATTCTGGATTAAGGTTTCACTTATGAAAGGAATAAAAAAATCCCAAATTATAAAATATCTCACCTAGTGAGAAGGTGTAAGAACCCATATGAAGCCTCTCAGGCACACGGGAGAGCAAGTTCAGTGTCTCCTGATAGTGTAGTCACCAGGCACTCCAGTTATCAAAGAGGACATCCCAAGTCATAGGATGGCCTGACTTGACACTTGAATCAGGCTTGTCTCCCTGTCATTTCCTCTTCTACCTGGTTTTATACCCTTCAACAAAAAATGGATTCACTTATTTTACCTCCAGTTATTCACTGTAAAATGTATTTTACCAATACAGGTTGAAAAGTTTTTTTAAAATTTCAGATAAGATATAGATAGATGTCTGGAAAAAATTAAACATCTATGGTTGGGTGCAGTGGCCCATGCCTATAATCCCAGCACTTTGGAAGGCTGAGGTGAGAAGATGAAACCTACAGGTATGAGATTGGCCCAGGCAACTTGGCAAGACCTCATTTCTACAATAAATCAAAAAAATTAGCCAGGATCCAGCTGACAACTAGAATTATGCAATAAGAAAATTTGTAACACAGAATATTTTCTAATACATTAAGTCTGATAAAAAAGAATGAAATGAAATTGACTCTGCAAGTGTACACACTATTTTTGTGAATGACAGCATAAATTTGGGCATCAACACATGCATGTACAATTTTGAGTGCTATATTTACATAACACAGAATAAGTTGCATATACTGCTCAGAGTGAAAATTTACAGTAGGTTGGAAAGTCCTCATCAAGTTTTAATGTGTACAAAATTAACTGAATATCTTTAAAAATGCAAATTCTGATTCAGATTTGGAATTTGCCTGAGCTTCAGCATTTTTTTTTTCAGTTGGGGGGTCTCATTCTCTTACACATGCATGGGTGCAGTGGCATATTCACAGCTCACTGAAGCCGCAATCTCCTGGCCTGAAGGATGCTGGGACAAATTGGTATCAGGTGCCAATGCACACAGGTGCCAATGCAACACAACATCCATGCTGAGCTCTATAAGCCCCAAAAATAGTATATTTTAACATCAATCTAATAATAAAGAAAGGTGTCCTAGGCAGAAATCCCTCTACAGGTATCTCCCATGGTATGTAATCTCAAAAACTGTATTTATATTGTTTTTAGCATCCTAAAGAGCAACTCTCTTGTAATAATTCCTTATTTAGTCATTTTTGTGTTGTTCTGGGCAGTAACTGCCATCCTGTTTCTCCATGGAGCTGATGGAGCATCATGTGAAATCTTTTTTTTATATTTTATTTTTTACTTTAATTTATTTACTTTTTTTGAGTTGGAGTTTCACTCTGTCACCCAGACTGGAGTGTAGTGGCCGCTCCCAGCCACTGCAGCCCCGACCTGCTGGGCTCTGGCAATTCTTCCACCTCAGCCTTCCAACTAGCTGGAACTACAAGTGCACACTACCATGGCTGGCTAATTTTATGATTTATTTTAGAGATGAGGTCTCGCCAAGTTGCCCAGGCAGATCTTGAACCTGCGGGCTCAGGCAGTCCACTCACCCTGGACTCCCAAAGTGCTGGGATTACAGTCTGAGCCACTGAGCCTAGCATCATATGGAATATTAATTGTTCATATTGCCATCCTTCGCTTGTATCTGAGGATCTATCCCATTTCCAATGGGAAGCTTGGATATCCACAAGTTGCTATGTTCCCCAACCACAAGGGAACATTGTTAGTACTACAGGTCATTCATTCATGGTAAGAACAGTTCATGACAACCAGGCACCATGGATGCTGAAAACAAGGGACCCTCTGGTATGTAGGGAGATACGTCGTTCAAAGCCTTTGAATGTCAGGAAAAACAAAAATAGTTGAAAAATACTCTTTAGGAAAGACCACAAGTAGCAGTGAGGTTTTCAAGTTTTAATAATGACAGTCCTGACCTGGGACACATTTACCTGAGAACCAGGTATTTTTTGTCTTTTCCTCCAGCATCTCTGGAATTTTTTTTTTTTTTTAGTTAAAGTATCACTCCTTTGCCCAGGTTGGAGTGCAGTGACATGCTCACAGCCACCCCAGCAATGACCTGCTGGGCTCAGGCAATCCTTCTGCCTCAACCTTCCAAGTAACCATAACTATAGGCTGAACTACACTTGGCCAATTTTTTTTTTTTTTTTTTGAGTTGGATTCTCACTCTGTCGCCCAGACTGGAGTGCAGTGGAACACTCCCGTCCACCGCAGCCTCAACCTTCTGGGTTCCACCGATACTTCTGCCTCAGCCTTCCAAGAAGCCAGAAGCACAGGTGCACACTACCATGCCCAGCTAATTTTTGATTTATTGTAGAGACGAGGTCTCACCAATTTGCCTGGGCAGGTCTCAAACCCACGGACTCAGGCAATCCAATCATCTCAGCCTCCCAAAATGCTGGGATTACAGGTTGAGCCTCCAATACTGGCCACTTGACCAGTTTCTAATGTATTGTAGAGAAGAGTTCTTGCCAAGTTCCCTGGGCTGGTCTCAAACCTGTGGGCTCAGGCAGTCCTCTTCCTTCACCTCCCAAAATGCTCAGATTACAGCCTGAGCCACCCAACCTGGCCCTCTGGGATTTCTTTTCAAGTGAGATGATCTGGACAAGTCACACCTACATGTTGAAAATATGCCTTTTTTATTTTTAAATTAAATTGAACATATTTATTTTTTGTTAGAGTTTCACTCTGTCACCCAGGCAGAAGTGAAGTGGTACCATTATTTCTCACCACAGCCTTGAACTCGTGGGCTCAGATAATCCTTCTGTCTCAACCTCCAAAGTAGATGGAACTACGGGCCTTTGCTAATACTTCTGGCTAATTTTTCTTTAATTATTTTTATAGTGACATGAATATGCTATGCTGCAGAAGTTGGTCTCAAACTCCTGACCTCAAGCAATCTTCCCACCTTAGCCTCCCTAAGCGATAGGATTCCTGGCATAAGCTATGATGTGCAGCCAGTATATGCATTTCACATAAGCACAATCCTTTTCTTGCTACCACCACACCCACAGGCAGGAGGGTCCAGAAAGGGCAATAATGTCTACCTTTCTCTGTCTTTTGTCACAGGAGACAGATTCAAAAAGTGAGCTCCTGCAAGGAGTTCAAAGTGTGAGTTAATTCTTTCCTTCCCACAAGTGCCCTCTCTTGCCAGAAAGACTGGTAATTTCTGCTACAGCAATGAATACATGACCCCACTGGCTTACCTGCCTAACCACACCCAAGCAGAGCAGGACAGGTGACCTCCCTTCTGAATTCAAATTTTCACAAACATATCTCGCAACCCTCAGCTTGACAATGTCACCATGTTAGAATCACATGGGTGATAGCTGGGCGCCATGGCTCACAACTGTAATTCCAGTAGTTTGGGAGATGAGGTGAGATGATTGCCTGAGCCCAGGGATTCCAGACCAGCCTGGCCAACTTGACATGACATCATTTCAGCAATAGATCAAGCAGTTAGCTGGGCATGATGGCACATGCCTGAAGTTTGATGAGGAAGTATTGCCTATGGCCAGCAGGTCAAGGCTGCAGTGGCCATGAGTGTCCAGCTGCACTCCATCCTGGGCACAACAGAAAAAACAACAGACAAAGAAAATATATATGGTTATTTTTAACTGACAAATCAACAGATATAATAATAAAACAAGCTGGGCTCGGTGGCTCAGCCTGTAATCCCCCGCCTTTGGGAGACTGAGGTGAGTGGATTGCCTGAGCCCGCGGGTTGAAGACCCACCTGGACAGCAAGACCTCATCTCTGCAATAAATCAAAAAATCAGCCAGGCATGGTAGCGCATGCCTGTAGTTCCAGCTACTTGGAAGGCTGAGGTGGAAGGATCGCCAGAGCCCAGCAGGTCGAGGCTGCAGTGGCCTGGAGCAGCCACTGCACTCCAGTCTGGGCGACAGAGTGAGACTCCAACTCAAAAAAATAATTAAAAAAATAATAAAACAGCAACAATTCTGCCTGTGAATGCTCTCTTAAGCAGTAACATCAGAACTCAACAAAAAGTTAGGTACCATGGACAACTCCCTTCTTTGTACTGACTACACAGTGCTGATTCAACACCGTTTACCCTTTGCAACAGTTGCAAGTTTCTCAGTGTAGGGACATTGACCACTTGATCTGTTTTCTCTAGTGGCTTTGTAATATGGTGGTAAACCTGTTACCTACCAGTGTGTTTCTCCAGACGTATTCATCATTATTTACCCAAGTAACAGGAAACTAACCAATTCATATGGCTAAATTCATTCTTTGTCCATGGAGAGTTATATTCTTTTTTCTAAACTCAGCATTAAAAAATAATTTATTGAAAGTATTATCAGCTAGTCTTGGGAGGCCGTGGAGAGTGGATCATCTGAGCCCACATGTTCAAGACCAGTCCAGGCAGCTCGGCCAGACCTCCTCACTACAATAAAGAAAAATTAGCTGGGTGTGGTAGCACGTGCCTGTTGTTCTACCTACTTGAAAGACTGAGGCGGAAGGATCCCCAAATTCGGGGTTTGGGCCTTTTGTGTGCCACTGCACTCCTGCCTGGGTGACAGAGTGAGATTAACTCAAAAAACAAATGTAATGAATGCTTTCATACACCTGTGAAACTCAACAATTAATCTATCACACTTTGTGGTGGAACTGTGTTGATCTCCAAAGCTATAAAGAGAGAAATTTTTTCCTCAACGTTGTGATGTAACCTTGGGGTAGAGAAAGGAGGGATGGGGAAGAGTACCCCAGACCCTCCCTCCGTTGGCCCCACCAGCTAGTCGGTTCCTCCCCACCACTCTTTTGGGTCCCGAACATGTGGAAAGAGGGGCTGTTGACAGAGGGCTCAGGTGGTGAGGTCGCGGATGGGACAAATCCCCAAGGTCCCGGACTAGCCTCACCTACACCGAGGGCATCAGGTACAGCTGCCGGTGGGGACATATTCACTGTCAGCTGAGGGGAGGCTGGTCCCGCCACAGCCGGGTCATCCGAGTCCATCCACTTCCCCTCTCGTGACACCCCCAGCATACTAACCTTCCAGCTTCGGGGTGCCCCGGCAGCCTCACCAAGGGCTTTCACGTACTGCAGACCACAGGGCGACAGGGGTTTGAAGCAAAGACACTCGTGGGTGCCAGAGTGCAGGGCACTGCAGAAAGAATGACCCAATACTGAGCAGGAACAGGAAACGAAGGTCCAAAAACTGCCCTCTCAGTTCCAGCTGATTGACCAGTTCAGGCCTCAGCATCCATTGATTGGAAAAGCCTTCAGGCCCCGCCTTTCTGGTCTTGACTGACAGGAGGTGCAAAACGATAAGGACTCCACAGGCAAAAATGCCTGAGACCCATCCCCTCGGTGTAGGTGGGCCTAGGCCGTGACGCTGTGGTCTTGACCCTGCAGCAACATCGCCTGCTGAACACTCTCCATGCAGCTCACCATCTCTAAATGTGCCAAACCTGCGAGGGTTGTGGAGAGGATCTGACCCACGTGAGGCGCTGGTGGAGGGAAGAGGAGGCTATGATCCTAGCCCACTCCCTCTCTCCTCCCCAGAGTTAAATGGTGGTTCCATCACAACGTAAAGCAGGCCTCTTGGCCAACAGCGGTTCTTGAGTCCAGGAACACCAGCCAGTTCTCGTGGTGTGGGGATTCCGGAGGGCCTGGGAGGAAAGGATTTGAGAAGGGGCAACGGGAAGCCATGATGGGCAAGTGCTGTTGGGTGACAGTCCTGCAGTGGCCTTATCTGAATTATCTAGGTGGAAATCTCCAGGGTCTGTCATTAGTGTCATTGGACATTTGTGTCACCAGGTTCAAATATGGCTCTGTTGACATAAGGAGTTGGAGCACGGGTTGTGACTTTATTTAGTAGGGACGCTAAAACCAAGGAAATGAGTAGACGGCATCCTAAAGACCCCTCCGGGGTTGTGTGTGCTTTTTAAAAATTTTTTATCCAGGCTGTGGGACAGACAGCGGCTAAGATCAAGAGGTGGCTTAGACTTGCAGACATCTGGGCGATGAGAGGAGTCCTGGAAAGTGGTCAATTATCTTTGTCCTTGGTTCACAGTCTCCTTGTTCCTTTATTAAACAAAACAGAGTTAGTGCACATGCTCCCACTTTCCCAGAGTTAGTCTGGACAGCTGCATACTGGTGCCAACCTTGTCAGCATTTCTTTCTTTTTTTTTTTTTTTTTTTTGAGTTCGAGTCTCACTCTGTTGCCCAGACTGGAGTGCAGTGGCCGCTCCCAGCCACCACAGCCTCGTACTGCTGGGCTCCAGTGATCCTTCCACCTCAGCCTTCCGAGTAGCTGGAATTACAGGCATGCGCCACCACACCCGGCTGATTTTTTGATTTATTGTAGAGATGAGGTCTCGCTGCCCAGATGGGTCTCGAACCCGCGGGCTCCCAAAGGCACGGGATTACAGGCTGAACCACTGAGCCCGACTCCTTGTCAGCATTTCAAAATTATTTTAGCTACATGGAAACACACAAAGAGGCCAGAGATTCCCCCCTCCCCACCCCGGTCTAAAATGGAGTTAAGTAGAACTTTTGAGAGTTGACGGTCCCATTTTGGATTGATTAGGTCTAAGTTTTATATTATTAAATTAGTAACTTGAAAAATTTATTTTAGTTTGGCTACTGGTTTCTGTGCACGTGCAGACACATCACTGTTCTTGAGGGGCAAAGGTAGAATTGATATCTGTCTTCTGGATTATCTTGCATCTGTAAAGAAGGAAAACTGTCCTAAATGACAAAGTAGACCCACCTCATGGAGATGGTGGAAGAATCAAATCAAAGAGAAGCTCAGGCAAACAGGAGAGCAAGCGGGGGGCTCCCAAGAGGGGCTCCCAGATAAGACTGAAAAAAAATAAATATATTCCATTTAATTTTGAAATAAGTAAAGGCATATTTTCAAAATGTAGGTGTAACTTAATTAATCTCACCTGAGAAGAAATCCCAGAGAAGTAGGAGGAAAAAGAAAAAATGGCTGCTTCTCAGGTAAATAAATGTGTCCCAGATAAGAAGGAATGTCATGTGTGTAAAACTTGCAAACCATGCTGCTGTCCTTGTGACGGTCCTGCCTAATAAATTTGTTTAAACTATTTTTTTTCTTCCTGTGATATTCTATGGATCTGTCAGACTCTGCTCCTACATAGCCTCTTTGGTTCTCTTCAACCATACTACTTAGTTGTCATAAACTGCTCTCACCACGAATGTATGACCTGCATTATTCAAAATGTTCCCTTGTTACTGGGGGTCATTGGAAGGCTTGGTAACCAAGAATCTCATTGGAAACTGGATAGATCCTAATGAAGGATAGAAACATGTGTATATATATATATTAGTTGTTGTCTTCCTCTGTTGTCCAGAATGAAATGCACTGGCACACTCATGGCCACCAGAGCCCAGATAATTTTTTAATTTATTGTAGGGATGAGGTCTTGCCAAGTTGCCCGGACTGGTCTCACACTCAAGGGTTCAGGAAATTATTTTGCCATGGCCTCCCTACACGCTGTGATTATAGGCATGAGCCTCTGCTCCTAGCCAGAACATGTACTGTTAAGGTTCTGTGTAGATGTTCCAGCAGCTCCATGCAGAATATGGTTAATAAAATGTACGTTTAACCAGGATGGCAATTACTCCCCAAAAATAACTCTGGAAAATCTGAATAAAGAATAATTAGAAGAGACTTGCTCTCTAGGATGCAAAAGCTAAAAATATAAATATGCTTTCAGGGATTACATGCCATGAGATATTCCTGTAGACTCGTTTCTGTGTAACACGAGCTTGCTTGTTATGAAATTGAGATTATAAATTACTATATTGGATGGGTGTGGTGACTCAGCCTGTAATCCCAGCACTTTGGGAGGCTGAAGCAACAGATTTGCCTGAGTCTGTGCTTTGAGAACTGTTTGGGCATTTGGTGAGACCTTGTCTCTACAATAAATTACAAAAACTAGCCAGGCATGATAGCATGTGTGTGTAGTTCTAGATACTCAGAAGGCTGAGGCAGAAGGGTTGCCTAAGTCCAGCAGATAGAGGCTGAAGTGGCCAGAGCATACCACTGCACTCCAGCCTGGGCAAGAAGAGTGAGACTCCAACTCAAAAATTAATAATTAATTACTATAATTTTTGGCTAAAAGATCTCAGCATGGATGTTGTGTCCCACCTGTGTGCCTTGACATCTGATACCAATTTGTCCCAAATACTTGGGATGCTATGGAAGATGCATTCTTTTAGCCAAGGAGATAAAGACTGCAATAAGATGTGATTATGCCAGGACACCCTAGCCTGGTTCAGAATGAGACACACCTAGCTGGGCATAGTAGTGTGCGCCTGTAGTGTCAGCTACTGGGTAGTCTGAGGCGGAAGGATCGCCGGAGACCAGTAGGTCGAGGCTGCAGTGGCTGGGAGCGGCCACTGCACTCCAATCTGGGTGACAGCAAGACTCCAAGTCAAAAAAAAAAAAATAGTTTGAGACACACCAACTGAACAAAAAAGCAAAGAACCTCAGGCTAAATCCATGTATTCTGAATCAGAATTTGCATTTTAACAAGATAATCAATTCATTGTTATACAAATTAAAACTTGCTGAGAATCTTCTGACTTACTAGGAGCTGTATATGTAATGTATTCTGTATGATATAAACAGTAATTTAAAATTTGTGTGCCTGTGTTGGTGTCCATTTTATGCTGTTTCACTCACAAAAATAGAGTCTACACTGGCTGAGTGGATTTTATTTCATTTTTTTTCCCACACAATGCATTAGAGGATATTTCTGTTGTTTTTGTTTGTTTGTTTTTCATTTTTTCTTTTTGTTTTTGAGTGGGAGTCTCACTCTGTCACCCAGACTGGAGTGCAGTGGCCACTTTCGGCCACCACAGCCTCAACCTCCTGGGCCCCGGTGATCCTTCCACCTCAGTCTTCCAAGTAGCTGGAACTACAGGCGTACGCTGCCACACACAGCCAATTTTTATGATTTGTTGTAGAGATGAGTTCTCGCCATGTTGCCCAGGTGGGTCTCAAAACCGCGGGCTCAGGCAGGCAATCTACTCGCCTTGGCCTCCTAAAGCAGGGGATTACAGGCTGAGCCACAGAGCACAGCCAAAGGATATTTCTGGGTTATGAATTTTTTTATTGCATAATAATAGTTGTCAGTTGAACCCTGTTCTTTTCACTCTTGCTTTACCTAGAGGCCATGGTGACTTGGTAAATATGTGTTTTTGTTGTTTGCAGGGGTTGTTGTCATTCAAGGATGTGGCCATAGAATTCTCTCCAGAGGAGTGGGAATGCCTAGACTCCCCTCAGCGAATATTGTACAGGACGGTGATGTTAGAGAACCATAGAAACCTGGTTTTTCTAGGTGAGGAAACTTTCAAAACTCCATCCCTATTTCATATTAAGGATATTATGTCTTTCCTTAGTAGAATGTTTTCTGGGAATTTCTGCTTTGAATGAATGAATTTCAGATTCATACTATCAATGAAAAGTTGATAATATGTTAACATCAAAAATAAAAAATTAATAATGTTTCATTTTGACATATAGCCTTCTCTATTTTAAATTGACCGGTGTCCTTCTAGCTATATTATTGGTAAGTTCAGAAATTTAGTGGCATAGATGTCATTGCCCACATTTCATTCCAGTTGCTGCCGTAAGTTACTGACTCACTAGTACTGAACTAAGAACTCACAAATTTAGGCCAGGCATGGTGGCTCAGCTGTGTAATGCCAGCACTTTACGAGACTGAGTTGAGAGGACTGCCAGAGCCCATGGGTTCAAGAATAGCCTGGGTAACTTGGCAAGACCCCATCTCTACATCAAAAAAATTATCTGGAAGTGGTAACACACACCTGTAATTCTGGTTACCTGGTAGGCTGAAGGAGAAGTACCTGAACCCAACAGGTGAGCACTGGGGTGGCTATGAGCTTTCCACTGCACTCCAGGCTGGGTGACAGAGTGAGACTCTAACTTAGAATAAAAAGAAACCCATAAAATTGAAAATTGTATCTAAATGTTTGAAAGGTTTTATTGGGAAACCGTATTTTGGGGTTAATTCTCCAGAATCTTGTATAATGTGTTCTCTACTGATCAAATACTAGGTTTATACTCTAAGAACCTTAGCAAGAGTCATGTTATTTTTTCTACTTAAACAGGACTTGCTGTCTCTAAGCCAGACCTTATTACATATCTGGAGCAAAGGAAAGAGCCCTGGGATGTGAAGAGACGTGGTAGATTAGTCAAACTTCCAGGTAAGTGGGAATGAATGAAGCAAATGACACAGGTTCAGGAATCAGAGCTTGAAATGTGATTTGGGAAGATGGTCTGCTCCAATGGAAATGGTTTCTTAGAAACCTGGAATTCTTTCTCTTCCTATCACAAAGGGACATCTGTTATTCCATGTTCTGAAATTCTCCAAAAACTCTGCTTCTTCAATGATCTTTCAAGTTTACAGAGGAAATCAAAGTCCACTTAATGGTTTGTTAGGAACTGCATGATCTCACTACCATTCTGATGCTTTGGAGACGTGCAAGTATTTGCTTACTTATTTGGAAATCCATGTCAAACTATTATGTTTTATTTTTGCATCATGGTTGGAAGTATGTGGGGTGATTTTGTTTCTGTTTGAGAAATTTTAAGAACACTCCGGACACATGTTACATGTTTTCTAATTTATGATTTTCTATACTAGGGAAATTTCCAATGATTTTATTTAAATGCATACTCAATAATCCTACCTAAATACAAATTGTCTCTCTTAATAGAAGAAATCCTTATATTTTACTTAAGTTTTACTCTTATGGTATGATCTGAGACTGGTAGTTTTTCTTTATATCCAAATATTTAAGTATACCATATCGTGTAGAGGATTGGTAAACATTTATTAAACTCCTAAATGTTACCTTGTGTCTTAATAACTCTTACTTTATAATTTTCTTTAGTATGAAGCTTAGGACTAGCTTCATATATGCATATATTCAAACACATGTATGCATGTTTATGTATGATTAGCATCTGATTTTTATACGTAAAAATGTATAACCATGTGTTGTAAATAATGTAATAATTTGATACACTTATACAGTGTAAAATGATGATTACAGTTATATTAATGGACATTTCAACCATCTTACGTAGTTGCCATTTTAATGTTTTGTAAGGAGAACACATAATGTATTCTATTTAAGCAAATATTCTAAGTATAAGAGACGTCATTATTAACCATAAGTCACTATGGTACACATTAGTTCCCGAAGACTCAGTTATAACTCAAATTTTGTAACCATTGAAAAACATCTCCATTTTCCGACCCGCAGGCCCTGGTGACCACGTTGTACTTTCATCCTCTATGAATGCAAAGTTTTTTGATTCCACAGGAGTGAGATCATACAGGATTTTTTTTTCCCGAATTGGAGTCTCACTCCAGGCTGGAATGCGGTGGCATGCTAATGACCACCACAGCCTCATTGCTGGGTTCAGGTGGTCCTTCCATATCAGTCATTCAAGTAACTGGAACTACAAGCATGCGCTGCTATGCCAAGCTTATTTCTATATTTGTCGTAGACCCATGGTCTCACCTAGGTGCCCAGACTGGTCTTTAACCCCTGAGCTCAGGCAATCCTCTCACCTCAGTCTCCCAATGTGATAGGTTTACAGACTGTAAACCACTGTACCCGTTCTCACGCAGTATTTGTGTATGTGTGATCCTGGCTCACTTCACTTACCATAATGTCTTACAATGTCATTCATAAGGTGAAAATTGCAGGATTATTTTTAAAAATTTTTGAATGAATCATATGTTATTGTGCATATATACGTGTGTGTGTGTGTGTGTGTGTGTGTGTGTGTGTGTGTGTGTATAACATTATTTTCTTAACACAGATTCCACAAATATTTAGGTTGTTTTCAAGCTTGGCCATCTTGACAAATGCTGCAATTCCCATAGGGGTTGGAGACTTCTTTTTGATACTGATTTTATTTTCTTTGGTTATATACTCAAAAAGGGATTTCTGTGTTATGTGGCAGTTTGTTTTTATTTTTAAAAGAATGTTGATAATAATTTTTCTATGACTATAAATTTTAAACTCACCAAGAGTGTACAGGATTCTTTTTCTTCACATCCTTATCAAAAGTTCTCTTTCTCTCTTCTGGTTGATATTAGCTACTCTAACAGCTGTGAGACAATATATCATCACTGTGTTTATTTTGAAATTGCCTCTATTGGTGATGTTCGGTGCCAATTCTTTTACCTGTTGGCAATCTGTATGTCCTCATTAGAAAATAAGTATTCATTTTTGGGGCTGTTTTTTATTCAAGTGATTAGCATTTTTTTCCCTTTAACATCTCATCAGATATATGGTTTGCAGATGTTTTGTCTTGTCCTGTAAGCCTTCTTCCTTTTCCTTTTACTCTACAGAGGCTTTTCAGTTTGATGTCTCCAACTTGTTTATATTTATTTTTATTCCTGTAGTCATAAAAAAAATTATTCCTAAGACCAATATCAAGGATGTTTTCCAAATCCTTTTTTTTTTTATTTTGAGTTGGAGTCTCACACTGTCACCCAGACTGGAGTGCAGTGGCCACTCCCAGCCACTGCAGCCTCAACCTGCTGGGTTCCGGCTATCCTTCCACCTCAGCCTTCCAAGTGGCTGGAACTTCAGGCATGCACTACAACACCTGGCTAATTTTTTTGATTTGTTGTACAGATGAGGTCTTTCCAAGAAGCCCAGGCGGGTCTCAAACCTGCAGGCTCAGACAATTCCCTCACCTCAGCCTCCCAAAGCACGGGATTACAGGCTGGCCACTGAGCCCTGCCATCCAAATCCTTTTTATGGTTACTTTTCATCAGCATGTTCTCTGTCAACCAGGCAGGAGTGTGGTGGTTCAGGTAAGGGTTTCTACATTTCATATGAAAATTTCTCAAACTTTTTTGTAATTTCATCTCCACAAATTATTTTTGTACCCTTAATTGAGTCAATTATCCTGATTCTATGCTTTGGCATACTTTGTTTGAGTTGAGGTATTTGAAATTCAACGATATACACGTCATAAGGTTTATGATGTTGCTTTGTCTAGATTAATATAACACCAATCACTAAGTTAGAGATTCTACTAGACTCACACCTGTTCTTAGGATGTGTCTTCTCTGTACATTGGGACAGAAACAAGTCTTTGCATAAACCCTTAGAGGACAGAAATGTGGACTCGTACTCCACTCTTCTGTTATTCCCTGAGGAAGAATTCAAGAGTGAGAAGATGCCATCTGATTGCATCATGCTGCCTTGTAAAGGAAGATAAATTATGGTGGCAAAATTACTAAATTTTCTCTTCAATGTAACTCACTTTATCATGTGGATTCTGCAAAGTATTAGCTGTTTTTTGAGTTCTCACACAGGCAATGGGGTATTTTCTTAAGTACATATATTTATGATGGAGTATAAACCTGTGATTTGTACTTGCCATCATACTTATGTCCTTACCATAGTGTCATATTATGTTTTATTTTTAAAAGATATTCACCTGAGTCTAGCATGTGGAGTAAATTTTTACTTTCATGATTTTCAGCTGCGACTTCCCATTACACTAAAGGCCTTTTGCCAGAGAAGAGCATAGAAGAATCCCTTGCAAAAGTGCCAGTGGAAAAATATGGTAAATATGTCCTTAAGAACTTATGCTTACAAAAATCTTGGGTAAGTGTGCATGAGGGTGAAGGGCAGATAGAATGCTCAGGTGCAAATAACCATTGAAAATGTAACAAGAGTAGAAAAGTCTTTCATTAACACTCCAAATTTGTTATCCACCAGAGTATCCATATTTATGAAATGGCTTTCAAACACGAATATGGCAAAACCTTTAACCGGTTCTCAAAATGTAGTCAACATCCAAAAAATAGTGGAGGAGATAAACACAGTATATGTGGGAAAGTGTTTAAGAAATCATCCTATCTAAATAGACATGAAAGAATCCATAGGGGAGGGAGAGACTTCAAAAGAGAAAAATGTGGCAAAGCCCTTAGCTATTACCCATGTCATTCACAAAATCAGAAAACTCATTGTGGAGAGAAACTCTATAAATATGAAGAATGTGGCAAAGCCTTTCACTCTCGTTCATATCTTACTCAACATACAGTGATTCATACTGGAGAGAAACCCTACAAATGTGCAGAATGTGGCAAAACCTTTCACTCTCGTTCACATCTTAATCAACATACAGTGATCCATACTGGAGTGAAACGCTACAAATGTGAAGAATGTGGCAGAGCTTTTCACTCTCGTTCAAATCTTACTCAACATACAGTGATCCATACTGGAAAGAAACCCTACAAATGTGAAGAATGTGGCAAAACCTTTCAGTTTCATTCACTCCTTACTCGACATACGATGATCCATACTGGAAAAAAACCCTACAAATGTGAAGAATGTGGCAAAGCCTTTCACTCTCATTCAAATCTTACTCAACATACAGTGATCCATACTGGAGTTAAACGCTACAAATGTCAAGAGTGTGGCAAAGCCTTTCGCTCTCGTTCACATCTTACTCAACATACAGTGATCCATACTGGAGAAAAACACTACAAATGTGAAGAATGTGGCAAAGCCTTTCACATTCGTTCACTCCTTACTCGACATATGATGATCCATACTGGGGAGAAACCCTACAAATGTGAAGAATGTAGCAAAGCCTTTAACATTCGCTCACTCCTTACTCGACATATGATGATCCATACTGGGGAGAAACCCTACAAATGTGAAGAATGTGGCAAAGCCTTTCGCTCTCAAGGAGAATTTGCTGGACATAAGACCATTCATACTGGTAAGAAACCTTACAAATGTGAAGAATGTGGCAAAGCCTTTCACATTCCTTCACTCCTTACTCGACATACGATGATCCATACTGGAGAGAAACGTTACAAATGTGCAGAATGTGGCAAAGCCTTTCACTCTCGTTCACATCTTACTCAACATACACTGATCCATACTGGAGTGAAACGCTACAAATGTGAAGAATGTGGCAAAACCTTTCACTCTCGTTCAAAACCCTTTAAACAACATATAGTGATCCATACTGGAGTGAAACACTACAAATGTGAAGAATGTGGCAAATCCTTTCACACTAATTCACACCTTACTCGACATAAGGTCATCCATACTGGAGAGAACCCCTACAAATGTGAAGAATGTGGCAAAGCCTTTCACTCTCATTCAAAACTTACTCAACATACAATGATCCATACTGAAGAGAATCCCTATAAATGTGCAGAATGTGGCAAAGCCTTTCAGTTTCTTTCACACCTTACTCGACATAAGGTGATCCATACTGGAGAGAAACCCTACAAATGTGAAGAATGTGGCAAAGCCTTTCAGGTTCGTTCACTCCTTACTCGACATACAATGATCCATACTGCAAAGAAAAACTACAAATGTGAAGAATGTGGCAAAGCCTTTCACATTCGTTCAATTCTTACTCGACATACGATGATCCATACTGGAGAGAAACCCTACAAATGTGAAGAATGTGGCAAAGCCTTTCGCTCTCAAGGAGAATTTGCTGGACATCAGACCATTCATACTGGAGAAAAACCCTATAAATGTGCAGAATGTGACAAAGCCTTTTACTCTCGTTCACATCTTACTCAACATACAGTAATCCATACTGGAGTGAAAGGTTACAAATGTGAAGAATGTGGCAAAGCCTTTCACTTTCGTAGACATCTTACTGAACATATATTGATCCATACTGGAGTGAAACCCTACAAATGTGAAAAATGTGGCAAAGCCTTTCAAACTCGTTCACGCCTTACTCGACATACGGTGATCCATACTGGAGAGAAACCGTATAAATGTGAAGAATGTGGCAAAGCCTTTCACTTCATTCCCTTTCTCGACATTCATGATCCATAATAGACAAATCCCTACAAATGTAAGTTTGTGGCAAAGGGACAAAATTTTTGTACATAAGACCACCCTAAAAGAAACCCTTAAAAGTGCAAATGTGGCAAAGCCTTTAATTCTCATTCACATCTTACTCGACATACAGTAATCCATACTGGAGAGAAACCCTACAAGTGTGAAGTATGTGGCAAAGCCTTTCGCTGTCGTTCAAACCTTACTCAACATACAATGACCCATACTGGAGAGAAACCCTATAAATGTGCAGATTGTGGCAAAGCCTTTCAGTTTCATTCACAACTTACACGACATACAGTGATCCATACTAGAGAGAAACCCTACAAGTGTGAAGAATGTGGCAAAACCTTTCGCTCTCGAGGAGGATTTGCTGGCCATAAGACCATCCATATTGGGGAGAAACCCTAGAGATGTGAAGAATGTGGCAAAGCGTTTCACTCTTGAGGAGGATTTGCTGGCCATAAGACCATCCATACTGGAGTGAAACCCTACAAAAGTGCAGAAAGTGACAAAAGCTTTACTCAGTACTTGAAGCTTATTGAACATCAGAATATCCATACGGGAGAGAAACCCTGCAAATGTGAGGAATGTGGCAAGACCTTTCACTTTCACTCTGGATTTTCTCGACATAAGACCATGCATACTGGGGGGAAATCCTACAAATGTGAATAATTGGCAAAGCCTTTTGCTCCCATTAAATGTTTGCTGGATATATCAAGGTGCATTGTGGAGAGAAACC
The DNA here is from genome assembly GCA_027257055.1 of Cephalopachus bancanus. Lineage (NCBI taxonomy): Eukaryota > Metazoa > Chordata > Mammalia > Primates > Tarsiidae > Cephalopachus > Cephalopachus bancanus. The sequence goes on along the minus strand of JAPVLO010001279.1, from coordinate 197,284 downwards.
CTACAAATGTCAAGAATGTCACTCTCACTATGGATTTGCTTTACATGAGACCATCCATACTGGGGAAAAAACCCACAAATGTGAAGATATGGCAAGGCCTTTGACTCTCATGTAGGATTTGCTAGACCTAAGACCATGTGTATGGGGGAGAAATTCTACAAATGTGAAGAGTGTGGCAAAGCCTTTCAGTCTATTAAGGATTTGCTGGACATAAGTCCATCCATACTGGGGAGAAATCCTACAAGTGTAAAGAATATGGCAAAACCTTTCACTTTCACATTGGATTTGCTGGACACATGCCCATCCATGCTGGAGAAAAACGCTACAAATGTGAAATATGCAAGCCGGGCTTGGTGGCTCAGGCTGTAATCCCATGCCTTTGGGAGGCTGAGGTGAGTGGATTGCTTGAGCCCACGGGTTTGAGACCCACTTGGGCTACTTGGCAAGTCCCCATCTCTACAATAAAATATTATCTGGGTGTGGTAGCGCACACTTGTAGTTTCAGCTATTTGGAAGGCTGAGGCAGAAGGATCGCTGGAGCCCAGCAGGTCGAGGCTGTGGTGGTCAGAAGTGGCCACTGCACTCCAGTCTGGGCGACAGAGTGAGACTCCAACTCAAAAAAAAAAAAAATATGCAGAAAAGCTTTTCACTCTCATTCACTACTTGCTTGACATGTCAAGATCCATAATATTGAGAAACCCTACAAATGTGAAAAGTGTGGCAAAGTTTTTCACACTCATAAAGGATTTGCTGGACACAAGACCATCCATAGTGGAGAGAAATCTTACAAACATGATGAATGTGGCAAAGCCTTTTGCTCTCAAATGATTCACTATAAATATGAGGTGCCATACTGGAGAGAAACTTACAAACGTGAAGAATGTGGCAATGTATTTTGCTCTCACAAGGTGTTTACTGAACATAAGTCTGTTGATACTGGAGAAAAACTACAAATGTGAAGAATGTGGCATAGCCATTCATTCTCGCAACAGATTTGCTGAACACATAATCATCCATACTGGAGAGAAACTCCTCAAATGTGAAAAACATGGTAAGCCCAGCTCTCATATACAAGTAGCTGGACATATGAGAATCCATAGTGAGATGAAACTATATAAATGAGAGGGGTGAGGTAAAGCCTTTAACTCTCGTTCAATATTTGGTTGACATGTGAGCATCTACGTTTTGGGATTCCCTATAGATGGGCAGAATGGGGTAAACCTTTTCACTGTTATTCCAAGTTTTCTCAACATCAGACAATTTATACTCTAAATTTTCAGAATCTCTAATGACTGGAAAATCATATATCTAGTTATAAACAATAGAGACATGGTGAGAAATTTACAGATATAAAGAGTACCGTTATCTTTCCTCAAACCACAGATCTTTTGAATATACAAATGTAAAACATGTCTAAAGACATTAACCAGCAAAAACTATATTTGACATTAGCCTGTGCATTGTAGAGAATCTACAAATGTAAAGAATGTGGACTGGCATTTGTCAAAATATATGCCATTGGAAATACTAGGGTATTTGGACTGAAAACTTTACAGATGCAATTTATATGGAAGCTTATTTAATGAAAGGTCAAGTTGAAATAAATATCAAATATTGAGTGGCATTAGAAGGTGGTTTTTTTTTTTTTTAGGAAAGCATAAGTATATTCTCTGTATAATTTTGGTTTTGCATTGACAGAATATGAGGATATTTTGAAAAGCAAACAATATTGATGTAACTTCATTCATAGTGTTTATATAAAGACATGGGGTACGATAGAGCTAAGAAATGTCCTTGTATGGTAGGTCATCAGCACTCATGTCATATTTTTCATGGAGGATGAAGAACACTGATATGTAATCTCCTTTAAAAGATCAAAGTGAGCCGGGCTCGGTGGCTCAGCATAATCCCATGCCTTTGGGAGACTGAGGTGAGTGGATTGCCTGAGCCTACGGGTTCACGGACCCACCTGGACAACCTGGTGAGACCTCATCTCTACAATAAATCAAAAATTAGCCAGGTGTGGTAGCACGCTCCTGTAGTTCCGGCTGTTTGGAAGGCTGAGGTGGAAGGATCGCTGGAGCACAGCAGGTTGAGATTGCAGTGGCCCAGAGCGGCCACTGCACTCCAGTCTGGGTGACAGAGTGAGACTCCAACTCAAAAAAAAAAAAAGATCAAGGTGAAGAGGTTTTTTGTGCCTTACATTAAGCATTATTGTAAGTTCGGATTGAGATGAGTGCTGAGGATTACATTTTTCTTTGGCAATAAATGACAAAGAATCGTCGAGAGTTTTAGAAATTATTTGTCTTACTACTTACTAGCAAATGAGAAAATGAGGCCAGAACATTAATATCTTGATGCATCATCATACTATCAATACTTACAAGCCATAAGTGTAATTTGATATAATATAGATAAATATTTTCATAGACATCAGAGCAAAGATAATTGCTCTCTAAAAATGTATATATTATAAGTTTATGTTTAGTAAATAATCAGATTCAGTTTTTAAAACTGAAGAAAGCAGTTCGCACATGGATCACACTATCAGAAGAACAGAAATGCTTGAATATTTGTATTCTGGTTTGGCATACAGTGAAATTTGAAGGTTTATTTGGGCTATGTAAATTTGTTTTAATGAACAGAATTGTTTATAAAATATTAACATTTGTTATCCACACAATAAATTATGTTGCCAGACGTGTTAATCTATTGTATCTTACCCAAGATTGTAGGTATATGATGATCATAAACTATTGAGTAACTTATGGAAGGATGTTTCTAGTGATCCTTTTTTTTATAGGTCTTATTTTCTTTCTTTTTTTTTTAAGTTATGTGTCATTTTGATTATTGCAATAAAGATTATACAGGAGTGTAATTATAAGACCTATTTTTTTTTCTTCATGGGCTAACATTACAGTGAGAAAAATAGATGTGGAAATGACATGACAGTATAACCTTGACTAGACCTATTTGGAAAACAACCAAGCCAACATAATAATGAATATAATAAAGCAACATAAAATGTATGAGATAAAAATAAAATTAGATTGAACTGATAACAGTACTATTGTGTGGAAATATTGAGCACAATTTATACACTCAAAATGTCAAAGTCCAAGTGGTAAAAGTTATGGTTACAGTTCTACATAAATGGTGACTTGAATGTGAAATATGAAACATTCCCCAAACATTTATGAAGTGGTTTGAGTAAAATATGTGAAAAAATAAAAATAAAAGGTCATATCCAAAAATTTGTTGATATATGAGTTTGTAAAATAACCAGACATAAATTCCTAAATTTGGAATTAATGTGTGCCAAAGATAGAAAAATAAAACAGTATTAAAAGCAATATTGCCAAACTGCATGACAACACAAAAGAAAACACCTAAAAGCAGTGAGGGGGAAGGCATGGTGACTCAGGACTGTACCCAAAACTTTGTGTGGCTGAGGTGGGAGAACGTCTTGAACCCAGAGGTCTGAAGGCAGCGTGGGCAACTCATACCTATAAAAAAAAAAAAATTGTTGGGTGTGGTAGTGCATGTTGTCTTGAGGTACTTGGGCATCTTAGGGGAAGAATTGCCTGAACCATAGGTTGAGCCATAATCATGTCACTGAACTGTAGCCTGGGTGGCAGAGAGATGCCACTCAAAAATGTGTGTATATAAATTCTAAATAGAAGTATATAAATGAATATAAATTAAAATTACAAAACAAAACTACACTAAAAGCACTAAGGGTATTCCCAAAACTTGTGTTTTCTTGAAAACAGTGAAACTAGTATTAACAGTGTTGATATAAAATATTATTAAAGGTAGAATTGGATATGTTTAAAGAATAGGAAAAAGAACTATTTTCCAGATAAAATACCGGAGAGGTTTGATTACCAATAGCAGCTTCTAAGAAGCATACTTTAAGAAGACAAAGTCATACTTCTGTATGAAGATATAATGGAAGTGAAAGTGTAAGGGACATAATGAGGGAGAATCAACTTATGGTGGACAGTGAGTTACAGACACCGTGTTAATGGCAACATCAGATTTAAAAATATTTAGATAGAATAAAAGTGTAGTTTCACCCATTTTATTTAAATATAACAACTTTGTGCTTCCTAAATGCCAAATGGAATAATGATCTGGTTTTTAGAACATTATCCATCACTGACAAAATATGTGATGGGTCTTCCATTGCATGTAATATTTGCTACTCTTATCAGAACTCACTTGTAATTAAGGACTTACTGTGCATGGGACACTGACTCCAAGACTCTGAACAGTCTGAAGGCTAGGTCATCTCTGCCCAACATGGGTGAGGAAGACTGCAAGAAGCAAACACACTGGATGACAAAGTCTCTCCACATGTGTAAGCTTCGGTCTCCAGTGAGAAACAGCAAGGTCACTACTTCTCTTCCACCACTGTGGCTTGATTGTATAGTGCATTTACATATGTCTCATTCTCCTTTTAAACTTTGTATTCCCTTGATTTCTTAATTTTTTCAAAAACTCATTATGCTGTGTTACTTTCCTAGTCCTTATGTATAATATCATCCTGTTTTTTTTCAGATTTTTATGGATTTCCAATTTAAATATTCTTTTGTGCAAAAAAGTTTTTTTCTCCAAAACAAAAATAGCTGGTGTCTATGTCATTATCAGGCTCACTTGATAAACTGATTAGAGGATATCAACTTATTGATACCATTTAATCTTTCTTTCCCAAACTTTTTTTTTTCCTTTTTTTGAGTTGGAGTCTCACTCGGTCGCCCAGACTGGAGTGCAGTGGCTGCTCCCGGCCACTGCAGCCTCGACCTGCTGGGCTCCAGCGATCCTTCCGCCTCAGTCTTCCGAGTAGCTGGAATTACAGGCATGCGCTACCACGCCCGGATGATTTTTTTTATTATTATTATTGTAGAGATGAGGTCTCGCTGCCCAGGCGGGTCTCGAACCCGCGGGCTTAGGCAATCCACTCACCTCAGCCTCCCAAAGGCACGGGATTACAGGCTGAGCCACCGAGCCCGGCTCCCAAACTTATTTTTATTACTTTTTATTTCTACTGTTGTGTTTCAGAAATATTATATACTACTTCCTTATCCGTTGACTTTTAAATGTATACTTGTTTTCTAAAAGTGTCACAATATCATTTTAATCTGTTAACATGATTATATGACTTTCTCATTGATTCTGTTCATGTAACTAATTGTGTTGATGGGTTCCCAAATGCTGAGTCTCCTATTCTTTCCTGACACAAAGGCAGATTGATCATGATGTAATGTTGCAACGTGCGGACACAGTGTTTCTAATAATTTTTACATTTCTACTCAAATGTGATTTTTCTACAAAGAACAGATAGAAATATTTACTATGGAACAGAAATTGTGTGTTGACATTGTCCTCATCCTGGCAAACCAAGTTTTTTATTCTTTTTTATTTTTCTTTCTTCTATTTTTTTTTATTTTTAAAATGTAAAAATTTGGGTACATGTAAGGTTTGGGTATTTGTTGATTTTGTTATATGGTTGTGTTAAAATTATCACTTTCTTTTAGTATTCTGAATAATGTTCAGGGTCAACTTATGAGTGAGTACACATAGTACTCAGATCTTTCGTATGTGATACATCACTGAGAATTTATTCTTTGGGGGGGGAAACATTTTCACCCCAAATTGGGGTATAGCAGCACCTCGTGGTCACCGCAGCCTCAGCATGTTGGGCTCAGGTGGTCCTTCCACCTCAGCCTAGCTGGTAGCTAGAACTATGGGCCCATGGCACAAAGCCTGGCTAATTTTATTTTTTAATTTACAATTAAATTAAAAAGAGAATAAAGAGAAGCTCTTGTCAACTTGCCCAGGATGGTTTCAACCCCTGGCCTCGGGCAGTCTTCTCATTTCCACCTGCCAAAGTGTTGGTATTACAAGCAAGAGCCACCATCTCTGGCTCAATCACTTATATTATAGACTCAAAATCCATCCAAAGTCCTGCAAAGTGAATAGTCTTGGTTTCTTGGTTTTCTTTTTTATTCTTATTCAGAGTCTCACTCAGTCACCCAGGGTGGGGTACAGTGGCAATTTCGTGGTCACTGCAGCCCTGATCTGCTGGTTTCAGGTGATTCCTCCACCTCAGACTTCCAAGTAGCTAGAACTACATCCACGTGTAACTATGCCTGGCTAATTTTGGTTTTGTTATAGAGATGAGTTCTTACCAAGTTACCCGGGCTGATCTCGAATTTGTGGGCTCCCAAACAGCTGGGATTATAGGCATGAGCCACTGCATCCAGCTTAGTGGGCCATTTTTACCGATCCTAGTAAGTATTACTGGCTCCATAAGTTTTTTTGTTTGTTTTTTTTTATCAGCACATGCACTGTATTGAATGCATTTGTAGGAAATGATGTGAGAGACTGGGCTCAGTGTCTCAGCCTGTATCCCAGCACTTTGGGAGGCTAAGGCAAGTGGATTGCATGATCTCATGGGTTTCAGAACAGCCCAGGCAATTTGGTGAGACCTCAAAAAATTAGCCACATGCATTAACGCATCTCTAGTTCCAACTACTTGGAAGGTTGAGTTGGAAGGATCGCCTGAGCCCAGCAGGTCAAGGCTGTGGTGACCATGAAAGTGCCACTGCACTCCAGTCTGGGTAAGAGTGAGACTCTGGCTCAAAAAAAGAAATTAAAATGGTGTTAGTACCCCACAAGAAATTGTAGGGAAAATAAAGAAAACGGAAGGTTCTCATTTTTTATTGTCAGTTAAACTGAGATTAACCCAAGCTCTGTCACTTGGCAGATGTTTGACAAAATATTTCTTTTGGACCAGAAGCATTGGCGTCACTGGTGAGCTTGTTAACAGTGCAGAAAATCAGAGTATGAATAGTTTCTCATGCTTGTCATTCCAGCTCTTTAGGAAGCTGAGGCAGAAGCATATATTGAGCACAAGAGTTTGAGACCAGCCTAGGAAATATAGCTAGCCATCAACTCTACTCATTATCAAAAAAATTAGCCTGGTGTGCTTGTGCATTTGAGAACACCCAGTCACTCAGGAGGGTGAGCAGAGTGGATCTTTTCAGCCTGGGAGGTAGAGGCTGTAGTAAGCTGTGATTAAGGAACTGCATCCCAGAAACAATGACAGAGACCAAAACTAAAAAAAGAAAATCGAAATGTATCTCATGTTTTACCCCAGATCTCCTGAATCAGATTTTGCTTTTTTACTCTTCATTTCCATGTGTACACATTAAAATGTGCAGGGTTTCTTCTAACTCAGATTTTTATCTGAGCAACATATACTACTTATCCTGTGTGATGGAAATACAGTCCTGCAAAATGTACACACTTGTGTTTGTGCCTAAATTTTATATTGTATCATTCAAGAAAGCATATTATCTGTACTAGCTGAGTGAATTCTATTTCATTCCATTTCCTCGGATTCAAAGAATACATTACAGAATATTTCCGTTTTAAAAACTATCCAGTATTTCCATTGTCTTAAAAGTTAGAACGTTTTCAGTCTCATTTCTCTTGCAGTTAACAGTTCTGCCCACGGTCGCTTGGTAAGTATGTCTTGCTGTTTTCAGGGTACATTGACATTCGGGGATGTGGCTATGAAACTCTATTGAAAAGTAAAAATGCCAGATTATATCCAGTGAGGAGATATTAGAAAACTATAAAAATGTGATTTACTTGGCTGAAGAAAACCTCCACACAAAATATTTATTGCATACTAACAATTTCATATATTTTTCTTGTAGAAAAAACATTCAGGGTGCGGTGGTTGGTAGCGTGCCACTGCACTCCAGTCTGGGCAACAGAGTGAGGCTCCAACTGAAAACAAACCAAAACAAAAAACAAAAACTGAGAAACCAAGGCAATACAAGTTTTAAAGTAAAACAGGACATATATGGAAAAAAAAACTGCCAAAGGGAGCCAAGATGGGCCTTGTGTCTCACTCGAGAGTGAAGCTCACACATGAGTGCAGAGGAGACTTTGTCTTCCAGTGTATTGGTTCCTCAAGCCATCCATCTCACACATTTCAGGGAGAGATGACCGATCCCTTCTGAGGTTTCAGAGTCTTACAGTTAATATCTATGAACTGAGGCCTTTAACACAAATCAACTCTGATAAAAGAGTAACAAATGAAATTAGCCACTGGAAGCTGAACACATTTTAAGAAGTTAGTGATGGATAATGTTCTAAAAACCAGATTATTCTGCCATAATAAAATTATTTAGGAGACACCAAATTTGCGAATCTATTTACATAAAATGCGTGAAATACACTTTTATTATATCTCAACATTTTAAAAAATGATGTGGGCCAGTTTCAGTGGCTTAGCCTGTAATCCTAGTGCTTTGGGAGGCCGAGGTGTGTGGACTGTCTGAGCCCGCGGGTTTGAGATCTGCCTGGGCAACTTGGCAATACCTCATCTCTACAATAAATCAAAAAATTAGCCGGGCGTGGTAGTACGCACCTGTAGTTCCAACCACTTGGAAGGCTGAGGTGGAAAGATCACCCGAACCCAGCACATCGAGGCTGCGGTGGCCGGGAGTGGCCACTGCATTCCAGTCTGGGCAACAGCATGAGACCCCAACTCAAAAAAAAAAAAAGAGAAAAGAATCTGCTATTGATAATAAATTCAGGTATTTTTTGTTTCCTTGGAAAATATTTCAAATTATCTTTATTCATGAAAAATACTAGTGTTCAAAAGCAAGTGTTGTGAGATTCTGCGTAACACACCATGTGTTACTCTTTTCTCTACATGAGCAGCTTGGCTTTCTTGAGCCAATCAAGGAATTCAGGTAAAGTGAGTGTGTATATGGCAAAAAGGTAGAGAGAAAAGGGTCTCATATATAGATCTTGAAGACATTCATCAACTAACAAGCACCACACCAGAGGAGTTAGCAGCAGATGACTTGGAAGGGAGTATTTCTAACTGTCAAGTGACTAGAAAGACAGAGAAGAGGTTGAATGTGGTGACTGATGCCTGTAATCCAGCAATTTGGGAGGCTGAAGGGAGAGTATTGTGTGAGTCCAGGTGTTCAAGAACAGCCTCTACAATAAATCAAAACAATAATTAGGCATGGTGCCGCATGCCTGTGGTTCCAGGGACTCAGGAGGCTAAGGGGAAGGATTGAGCCCAGCAGGCAAAGGCTGGAGCGGCCATGAAGCTGCCACTGTACTCCAACCTGGGTGACAGCAAGACTGACATAAAGAAAAAGACACAAATCAGCAGTGCCAAAAAAAATTTAGCATTACACAAGCTGGCAGAAGTGTTCTGATTACAGATTGCTTTTTAAATCTTTTTTAACAGGTAACTTTCACTATAGGGCACTAAAACTAAAGCATATAGCAGAAGTAGAATGGGTGCCATAGGGAAACATTTTTTGAAAAATGGAAATGTAAAAACGTCAAACAGAAATTAAGATGGGTTTCTGAAAGTTGCACCAAGTGTCCAGGCTCTCCTGCCTCCCTTTCATCTCTTCCACCTCTGTCAGCCAAGACAGCAAGACCAGGCCTTTTTCTTCCACCTCATCCTCACCTTCTCATGGTAAAGATGGCAAGGAAGAACTTTATGATGACCCCCTTTCATTTAATGAACAATAAAGATAGACTTCCTTCTTCATGACTTTCTATTTGTTTTCTGTTTTGAATTCAGTGGATTCCTGTGCAGGTTTGTACATGGGTATATTTTGTGGGGGTGAGATTTAAGCTTCTGGTAAACCCCCCCCCAAACGGGAAGACGGTGCCCAGAAAGCAGTTTTTCAAGGCTTGGCTCCCTCCCTCCCCCCTTCCCCCTCCTCAGTGTTTGCTTTTCTCATCTTGACGTCTCAGTGTACCCAGTATTTAGCCCTCAATTATATGTGAGAACATGCAGTATTTGGTTTTCTCTTTCTGGGCTAATTTGTTTACATTATTGTAAAACTACAATTTGTAATACACATAACGTATGAAGTATGCTAGTGAAGTGTTTATGTAGAATCCACATGCAGGATCAATGCCATTTCATGTCTCTGGGTATATTCAGTCTCTTACGTCGAGCCAACAGCTCCCTCTAAGAAAAATATTTGCCCGGGGTTGGTGACTCAGCCTGTAATCCCAGCACTTTGGGAGGCCAAGGTGGGTGGATTACGTGAACCTGTGGGGTTTTAGACTCGCCCAAGCGACCTGGCAAGACCTCATCTCTACAATATATCAAAAATTAGCCGGGCATGATAGTGCACACCTGTAGTTCTGGCTACTTGGAAGGTTGATTTGGAAAGATCGCTGGAGTCAAGCAAGTTGAGGCTGGGTGACTGGGAGCATGTCACTGCCCTCCAGTCGGGGCGACAGAGTGAGAGTCCAACTTAAAAAAAAAAAAATTATAGTTAATTATGAAACATTTATTACACACCAAAACCTGTCTTGTTTCTGTTTCCTTTGATAGTCATAACAATACAGACAAAGTCTTAAAAAAATTTTTCAAGTTATTACATGAACAAATTGGCCCCGTAAAATCAACAAAATGAAGTATGTTAATTCTACAAAGTGACTTCATTGGTATTCTTCAGTTGAGAAAAACATGGAAAGTATTCATTAAATGTAACTAGGTCAGGCTCTGGCTCATCCTGTAATCACAGACTTTAGGAGACCATGGCGAGTGGATTGCCTGAGCTGGTGGGTTTGAGACCAACTCAGACAACTTGGTGAGACCTCATCTCTACAATAAATAAAAAAATTAGAGAGGCATGGTGGCACTTGCCTGTAGTTCCAGCTTATTGAAAGATTGAAGCAGAACAATCACCCAGCCCAGCATTTGAGGCTACAGTGGCCAGGAGCATGTCACTGCCCTCCAGCCTGGGTGACATAGCAAGACTCCAACAACAACAACAAAATTACTTAAAATTTCTAAGTAGGCTAAATAATGAACAGTGTATGAACCTGAAATAGTGTATGGCCTGGTGGACTGGGTGCATTATTGTGAGTCCTCCCAGACATGGAGCCCACTCATGACATAACACAGATGAGAGGTAGAAGGGTGGAGAACATTTTCCCGCCTTGTCCTTTCTCCGAATATGGCCTCCTTGAACAACTGGACTGCATTATTTGCCAGAAAGGATGCAGGACTGGCCAGTAAGAGGCACCCAGGGAGGGAGCAGGGAGCAGGAACTGACCCTTCCTGGGGACTCTTTCCAGCGTGGGTCCCCACTTCCTACAGCACTTTATGAGGCTGTTCCTGTTTGACCTGCAGGAGCTCTTTCAGGTCAGTTCATGCTGGGCCTGGGCTCTGGAGGACGACATGGTGCTAAGGCACCTTCAGGTCTCCAGGGCTCAGCTGAGATGGATAGAGTGTGACCTCTCCCTGAGGTTAAGTCCAGCACCATCCACTCCCATTTACCTTCTGGGCAATGAAGACTTGAGCACACAGGGCCCCCTTAATTCATCTCTCTGGGCTTTATTCACTTCCTCTCCTCTATGAAGATACTGGAAACAGGTCAGCTGGACCCAAAGGGTTTTTTTGAACATATCTCAGAGACAGGGCAAGGGGGAGGGCTAGACCCTGCAAGTCCCTCTGCCACACTCTCCTGCACCTGCCTTTGAAAGTACCTGAAAGACATCAGAGAGGTCACAGCCATCTGTGTGAGCTGATGCCAATAACCCAGAAAGCAGCAGGAAATTATTCAATCCCAAACACCCACCCTTTCCCGTGGGGGGCAGAAAAACATGCCCTGAACAAGGGGGTGGAAAAAATTAATGTCCCAGACCCAGGCAGAATTTGAGAGAGGCCCAGTTGGGACCACAGCCCAGACCCAGAAATCAGACTTCAGTTGAGTGTGGCAACATTCAGTCCTCCCATGGTGTGGAGTCACAACCCCAGAGGGCAGGGGAATTCAATGCCTGGGAGAATCACCCCACAGTGGAGACAATTCCATTTGGAGTGGCATAGGAGCTTGGGTAACAGAGTAGACCTCTCCCACCAGAGTTCTTACTAGGCCTGAAGGTGAGGTAGAGTAGCCCTGGGGTGAGGGATTCAGGGGTCCCCAAGCCAGTCCGAACCTTAGGACACCCATCACTGGAGAAGCCTGAGTTGTTCCAACAGCAACCATGTCCCAGGCTGCACACACCCTTTAAATCTGGGATCAATTTCCTGCATGGGTGTCTTTAGTGTTAGACCAGGGTGCCATATAGAAAACCCAAGAAATCCAGGAACCAGGGTCCATGGGGCCACCCTGTGAGGGCCAGGTGAGCTCAGTGAGGAAGCTGATCAAGGTAGATAGCCTGGCTCTTCCCAGCCCACAAGCTCAGCTATAGAAAACAACAGAGCAGGCTGGGTGCAGTGGCTAACTCCTATAATCCCCCACTTTTGTTGGCCAAGGTGAGAAAATTGCCTGAGCCCACGGGGTTTGGGGACCAGCCTGGGCAATGGAAGAGCTCTTCTCTACAATAAAAAAAAAAATTAGCTGGGCATGGTGACATGTGCCTGTAGTTCCAGCTATTTGAAAGGCAAAATGGAAGGATCAACTGAGCCTAACAGGCCAAGGTTGCAGTGACCGGGTTAACAGAGTGAGACTACAATCCGGGAAAAAAAAAAAACCATGTGTTAGCCCCCCCAGTCGGAGTCCTCCCCCAATGTTTCCCTTTCTGGTCTGATCCCAAAGTTGAGGCACAACTTCAGATCTGGCTTCCATAGATTGCAGGGAAGTCATTCTGCTTTCCAGGGGCCTGGAGGGTCAGGTGGGGGCCCGCTACCACTGGCTCAGAATTGACCATGGTTGTTTGGTGATTTCCTTCTTAAATTTGTCTCAAAGCTCCCACGTATTTGGATATCATAAGCCAATGTTTTCCAGGTACAGCTTTGAACAAGGACCGGGTTTTTTTTCTTTTCCACTTCTTCCCCTTTTAGGTGTACCACAGGACAGCCTCACCCTGCTGCCCCCCTGGGGCTCCAACACCAGGACCTGTTCAGCCCACTAAACTGAGATAGCCCTCTTCCTTATAGTGACACCTGCATATTAACTTTCTTATGGGAAAGTGACCCACATGGCCCAGAAAAACTCAGGGTAGCATGCAGAAAGTGCTCCAAATCTCGACATAGCTCCTCAGCTCTGTGAAATTAATGTCAACAAGGAAGCTGGACACTTGGGAAACCTCTGGATGAGAGGGTGAGTGCAAAATCCACAAAGCCTTAGCCAGCCAGCAGCATGTCTTGGTCCTCATGCAGGTCAATCTGTGTGACAGTGTCTTTCTTAAGGGCCCAAGTCTTAACACTGAAGGACCCAACTGGCCTCAACCTGATTCTGGGGGAAAATATGATTAAAGGGGCACCTAGGATGATCATACAGGAAAACTGTGGCCCTGACCAAAACTAGAATTTGTTCCAAAGCAGGGTGAGAACACTTGGTATGGTGTGTGGGTAACTGGGGCTCACTCAGGGCCCCGCAGGACAAAACCAGTGATGTCACCAGACTTGAAGAGCAACCAGGATATTGATGAGGGTGAGGAGAAACACACAGACCAGCCATCAACCTTATCCACTCAAAGAGGCAGTGATGGCTGGACTTCCATGCCCCGAATGTCCATTGCCTACCTCCAATGAGGCAGAAGTCTGAGGTCAATTGCACAGTCCTGGGGCCATGATTTCAGGATTTGGCACATGCTCCAGATTATAGGAATGATGAAAATTTGATAAGTGTGGGCCCAAGAAGCCAAGTCTGTCAGTCTGTCATACTTGGTGGGTTCTTTCATAGTTAGAAATTAAAAATCTGGCCTCACTTTTGTGCAAGGATGCTCTAAGGTGGGGACCAGAGCTGCATATGGAAAAGATTTCCTGGCTATGCAAGAATAGGACTTCCCACATCTCACCATCAGTAGTCTGTCCTCTTTTTTTCATCTGGCGGCTGAGAGATTCTCTCTCTCTCTTTTTTTTTTTTTTTTTGAGTTGGAGTCTCATTCTTTCGCCCAGGCTGGTTGACAGTGCCAAACCTTCCACTCAGCCTTCCAAGTATCTGTAACTACAGGCACACCCTACCACACCCAGCTAATTTTTTATTTTTTATTGTAGAGACAAAGTCTCGCCAAGTTGCCTGGCTGGTCTCAATCCCCCGGGTTCAGGCAGGATTCTCCATTTTTTTTTTGAGTCTGCAGCTACTGAAAATTATCCAGTTCCTTTTTCTTATCCCATTGTGCTTTTAGGAGAACAAAAAAAAAAATAAAAATTTTTCTAGCAAGTGAATTCTCAGCAGCCCCTCCTGCAGCCTGCTGTGCACAGTGCTGTCTTTGTCAATAGTGAGTGTCCAGATCTTCCAAACTGATAGAGATGAGTTCTTCAATAGTGAATAACCAGATCTATCCTACTGGATGGACATGGGTTCTAAGATCTGGCTCAGTTATGGCATCTTCCAGATCCCCACAATATCGTTTGGGGGTCTAGATAATATGTGGTTAGGAGCCAATTTTAGAAGCTTATCTGCTCCAGGATCATTGATTGCATAACATGAGTCTTTTGTATTCTCTCTTTTTTTTTTTTTTTTTTGAGTTGTAGTCTTATCCTGTCACCCAGGCTGCAGTACAGGGGATGCTCTCAGCCACCCCCGTGTCGACCTGCAGGGCTCATGTGATTCTTCAGCCTCAGTCTTCCAAGTAGCTAGAACTACAGACGAGTGATACCAAGTGTTAGGGTACTGTGTTGGGAGCCAACATCTATAGCTACATGTATGTAGGCCTATAAGGGCCCGTCTGGAGAATTGTCTCTGACACAAGGAGATCAGTAACATCTGCATATTGGCGTATGAATAAAGACAAATGCACATACATAACAATACAATTTACAACATTAATATACAAAATTTAAGTATGTCTGGTAAAAAATTCACAGCAGAATTATTCTATATTTCTCTCCTTTGTTAAACTGTTTTTTCCTTCTCAAGATATTTTTTAGCTGTTATTTCCTGGTAAACTGGTTAGTCAGCCTTTGTTCTTGCTAGAAAGTTTTCCCTTAGGTTAAAATTAAACATTATAATTGTGATAATAGTTTTGTTATGTTGCCTTTGGTCAAGCAGAACATCCCTGGTTTCTGTACTGCTGAAACTCTCAGTTTACTTCAGCCCCCGGCTATCGTCATGGCAACGGTGCAGTTCATTGTCCCAAAGTAGTGTGACAGGTTCCCAGACGCAGGAGCCTCCACATAACAGGAAATAAGATTTAGGGTTTTTGGTTAAATTGCAGTTATATTAAGTTTTATAGAAGAGAGTAAGTTTATAGTTTGGAATAAATTTAAAGGCTAGTGATAAGGTTTATAAGAGTTTATAATAAGACAGTGGTTCAATTAGAATAATACATAGTGTTAAGAGTTAAGTAATGAAGTATATAAGGAAGTAAAGTTTAGACACGAGAAATTCATAGAAGTAATGTTAAGATTTTAGTTTAAGGATAAGTTTTCAGGTAATTAGTATAGGATTCTAGGGCATTGCATATTAAAAATCAGTAGGTTAAAAATATAATAAAAATAAGTTCATAGATATAGTGTAAGGTTAAGTAATACTTAATGTGGTGTTTGATTATAACTTAGTTACAAAAATAAGAGTATAGGGTACGTTAATAGGATAGATATAAATTGAGTAAGGATAGAAGATTAATATAAAGTTAAGGTTTAAAAAGTTGATAGTCTTAATTGTTAAGAATCATTAGAAGTTTTTAATTTTGGATTTAATGTTAATCAGAGTTTAGCTCACTGGATTGATTAGAATTTAGAATTAATCAAGAAGTTTAGAACATAAAATATAACATGAATGGTTTTTGGGAAACATTTGTGAAACTATTGATTAATTTGTGTACCTGTTACATTGTGGGCAGCACGTCATGCATCATGGAATTGTAATTGTGTGCATGGAACTTGAAAGTCTCGTGATAATCTTGTGAGGCATAGTTTGTAAACCACGTTACACATCATGGAACTTGTATGCCCCCAGCAAGTGATTGTCACACTGCTGGAGGGTATGAAAAATGGTATAAAAGTTGGAAGAAGTTTGAATAAAATTTGGTTTCAGTCCTGATCAGACTGTTCCCAGAAGAACTGCCTCTGAGTGGTCTCTTCTCGCCGTTCTGACTCACCATTGCGGTCCTAAAACCCTACCCTTGTAGGTCGGGCAGGTCCCCGCAGTACTGGAGGACAGGGTGAGGGTGGAGAGGTGCAGGGAGGCTGCAGCACCACCGGGGCTGGCAAGACGGAGGTGTGCGCGGGGAACCAAGAGATCTGAGTAAATTGCAAAGAATTCCAACACAAAGAGGTGAGAGAAGAAAAGACTTATTAAGAAAAGTTCAACCCCCGCAGACAGGGAATGGGCCTACACTCTAGGTGAGTGTACCCCCCCCGAGTCTTGGCTTAAACCCTTTTTTTTGGGAGATATTGCTCGTGACTGCACGTGACCGCCTGTGACTTCCATATCAACCGCCTGTGGATGTCTTGGAGATCCTGTGACAGAGACACATTAATGTCACCCACATTATCATAGCCCCTAGAGAAGGGTGTGACAAGGAATCTAATTCTCCTGTATTTTTTCAAACAACATTCCTTGGAGCTAATGGAGTTGCACTTTCTTCTTCTCTCCTAGGATTCCCAGTAGGTAGCTTTGGGGTCCTTGACTTCCCTGTAGATAGGGCCCATTCTACTGGAAGATTAAGTCCCTACCCACTCCCCATCTGGGCGGGTCATAACTTTTGTAATTACAAGTTTCATGACTTTTACAGTCCTTGACCAATGTATGATGTTTTAAAGGCCTTGTAAATTCCCTTTACTCTAGGCAAGCTTGCTTGCCACTATGAGATACCTCAATACTTGGAAGTCTGTTTCTGAGAAGACAAAGTCGGTAAAGTTAATTATAACAAAATGTACATTTCCCCAAAATCATAGCTTCTACTTTCTCATCATTGTGTCAGGGTTTAAGAACAAGATGAAAAATGGCTTCCCACTCTCAATCTGTCCTTTCACCAACCAGCTCTTTTTTTGATTATGTAGAGATGAGGTCTTCCCAAATTCCTTGGACTGGTCTTGAACCCACAGACTCAGGCAATCTACTTGCCTTGGCCTCCCAAAGTGCTGGGATTACAGACTGAGTCACTGAGCGCGCCTACACTCTTTTATACACGAGCAGGGGGGGGGGTAATTTCTTGCCTCCCCTATTATTTATTTTTTAAATTCTTCTTTGGGGGGGCTTATTTCTTTAGTACTTAAATGTGGCATAGGCCAGTTTCTCCAACATGTCACTGGTGAAAGTGACTCTCCCACGGGGCAAAAAATGTTGATGCACCTTGACACCACTCACAGGGAACATTGCGGGGCCCACTGTAGATTGGGATGGAGTCCTGCCACTCAGGACCAAGCCACCAGGTGGCACTCCTGTGCCAGAGTTCCCAGAACGCTCCCCGATGCACGCCACACCTGCTCCAATTCCCAGGCAGGAGGCAACTCAACCTCAAAATGCTACAATCAAAAAAATGCTTTTCCAGCCGGGCTCAGTGGCTCAGCCTGTAATCCCAGTTCTTTGGGAGGCCGAGGTGAGTGGATTGTCTAAGCCCGCCAGTTCGAGAACCACCTGGGCAACTTGGCAAGACGTAATCTCTACAATACATCAAAAACAAAAAGTGCTTTTCTTTTTTCTTTCCTTCTCCAGCCCCATTGATCGCATCTGATGTCACTCAAGATTAGAATGATGTTGGCCTGTGCCCTTATCCAATCAGTGGATCCTAGTTTGGAAACTGTCCAATCAGAGGGGAGCCGAAAGTGAAGGAGAGTTTCGGGCTGTGACCATATTTTTGTATCCTTGCCTGCAAATTCTGCATGATCTCGGAAAGAACCACGTGTCTTTTTTTCTTTCTTTTATGCCCTGTGACATGCAGGTCTGGGTTGTCCGTAAGGAAGATGCTGGGACACCCAGAAGTTGGGAGATAGTGAGCATGGGGGTGGGTGTGAGAACGGGAGGCAGGATGGACCCGGATGACCCTGCTATGACCAGCCTCCCTCTCACCTCTGATCCTGGACCCATCCTCTCCAGTGTCTGGGCCCCTGGTTCCCTCTGCATGGGGTGGGTCTTGTCTGTTCCCCAGTGTCCTATCCCCATGGCGACCTCACCCCACCAGGGGCCTCTCCAGGCAATCCCATGCTCAGGTGTGCAGAACCAGGAGTGTCAGGGGGGGCCCCTGGGGAAGGGGCTGTTGTCCTGGTCCTGTCCCTCTCTCCTCTTCCAAGGTTAAATGGAGGGTCTGGCACAATGTTAAGGAATTCCCTTGGACCAAAAACGGATCGTGAATCCCTAATCCACCAGTCAGGTCTCCAGGTCAGAGGTCTCTGAAGGGCCTGGGGGAAAGGCTTGGGGAAGGGGCAAGGGGAAGCCGACCATGTGCAGGTGTTGGTTAGCCTCTCCGTCGCCTGATCTGGGATATCCAGGTAGAAATTCCTAGGGCAAGTAATCAGGGTCATTGGCAGTTTGTCACTGAGTCCAAACCGGGTTCTGCCTGGTGGGACACCAAAGTCAAGACAAAGAGTTGGAGCAGGAGATGTGACTTAATTTAAAGTCACCATTAAAACTGAGAAGATGAGGGCCTTCACCCTAAAGACCCCACTTGGGTTTTGTGTGTGTGTGTGTGTGTGTGTGTGTGTGTGTGTGTGTGTTTGGTTTTTATCCAGGTCAGTGGTGGGGGGAGAGAGGATTTCTTCAGTCCAGAAGTTTTAGGCTAACCTGGACAACATAGCACATACAGTAGCTATAAAAGCTAAAACAAATTAGTTGAGATTGGTGGGACATGCCTATAGTTTCAGATGCCTGGGATCCTGAGATGGAAAAATCTGTTGAGCTTTAATGGTCAAAATTGTCACACACTGGGTGGAGCCACTTCAAGTCACTGGGTTACGGAGTGAGACTCAGACTGAAAAAATATATTTAAATTAGTTTTTAGAAAATAAAGGCCGGTCTGGTGCAGTGGCTCATGCCTATAATCCCAGCACTTTGGGAGGCCGAGGCAAGAGGATTGCCTGAGCCTGTGGGTTTGAAACCACCCTGGGCAACATGGTGAGACCTCGTCTCTACAATAAAAAAAAAAAATAGCTGTGCAGGGTAGCACATGCCAGTAGTTCTAGCTATTTGGAAGGCTGAGGTGAAAGGATCCCTGAGCCCAGCAAGTCAAGGCTGTGATGGCTAGGAGTGTGCCACTCCTAAGCGACAGAGTGAGACTCCAACTAAAAAAAAGTAAAAATAAAATTAAAGTCATATTTTCAACATGTAGATGTGACATGTCCAGATAATCCCCCCCGAAAAGAAATGTCGGAGGAGGAGGAGGAAGAGGCAAAAATGGCTTGTTCCCAGGTAAATGTGTCCCAGGCCAGGTTCTGTGTCTCTCTTCCTACTGGAATGTCATGATTTTAGAGCGTGAAAATCTCTACTGCTACTTGTGATTGTCCTGCCTTGTGAGCTTAACTATTTTGATTCTTTTTGTGATATTCAAGTGCTCTGAAAAGTTCTTTTTTCCCACATGCCTCTGTCTTCTCTTTGTTTCTTCTTTCAGGCTTTATAGCTGCTGTGTACATTTCTCACCATGAATTTATGACCTGCATTATTAAACATGTTCCCTTGTGGTTGTGGAACATGGAAAAACACGGATAACCAAGATTGCTATTGGAGATGGGCTATATTCTAAAGAGTCTAGTGAAGGATGGAAACAAGTACTATTAAGGTTCCACTGGATGCTCCATCTGCTCCATGCTAAACAGAAATAATGAAATGCACATTTAAGCATGTGGCAGTTACTCCCTTTGAATAACTCAGGAAGTTTGGAATAAAAAATGAGACAAGTCTTGATCTCTAGGATCCTAAAAAAAGAGAACATCAGTGCGTTTTTTGGGTGTTACAAAACATGGAAGATACTTGTAGCTGCAATTCTACATAAAATATGTGTTTCTTCACTATTAAATTCAGATTATACTTTACAAATTTTTGGTTAATAATAGCACAGCACTGTGTCGTGTTCTCTGTTTGCCTTCCACGTGACAACATTTTGTCCCAGCCACTTAGGAGGCTGAGAAGATTGAATATTTTTAGGCCAGGAGGTCAAGGCTGCAATGAACTGTGATTGTGCCACTCATCCCAGTATGGGCAGCCAAGTGAGACCCCCCTGGAGTAAAATAAATAAAAATGCAGAAACTTTGGTTTACCCCACATTGCCTGAATCAGAAACTGCACGTGTGTGTGTGTGTGTGTGTGTGTGTGTGTGTGTGTGTGTGTTTGGAGTCTCATTCTGTCACCCAGACTGGAGTGCAGTGGCACACTCCCAGCCACCTCAGCCTCTACCTGCTGACTCTAGTGATCCTTCCGCCTCAGCCTTCCAAGTAGCTGGAGCTACAGGCACACACTACCTTGCCTGGCTAATTTCTGATTCACTGTAGAGACGAGGTCTTGCCAGGTTGTCTGGGTGCATTTTCCTTACTCAGCCTGTAATTCCAGCACTTTGGGTAGCCGAGGCGAGTGGATTACCTGAGCCCGTGGGTTCAAGACCATCCTGGGAACTTATCGAGACTTTGTCTGTACAATAAAATAAAAAATATTCGGGTGTGGTAGCACACATCTGTAACTCCGGCTACTTGGAGCGATCCCCGGAGCCCAGCAGGTCGACACTGGTGTGGCCGTGAGCATGCATGTCATTGCACTGCAGCCTAGGTGAATGAGTGAGACTCCAACTCAGATAAACAAACAAATAAATAAAAATATACTGGATGAAATCTTCTAACTCAATATGAGTTTTCCAACTGGCAAATACTACAATTATTCTGTATGATGTAAATATAGCACTCCAAAATGTACGGTACCCACATTTTGTACGGTATTACTCACAAAAGTAAAGTATCTACCCTGGCTGCATGGATTTTATTCCCTGCTTATGACTCAGACCATATATTAGAGAATATTTTGGGTTAACTATTGTCTTATTGGATAATTCCACTTGTCATATCAGCTGTACCTGTTTTCTTTTTTTATGAGTTGGAGTCTCACTCTGTCGCCCAGACTGGAGTGCAGTGGCCGCTCCTGGCCACCACAGCCTCGACCTGCTGGGCTCCGGCGATCCTTCCGCTTCCGCCTTCCTAGTAGCTGGAACTACAGGCGCGCACTATCATGCCCGGCTAATTTTTTTATTTATTGTAGAGATGTGGTCTCGCCAAGTTGCCCAGGCCAGTCTCGAACACGCGGGCACAGGCAATCCACTCACCTCAGCCTCCCAAAGGCGCGGGATTACAGGCTGAGCCTACAGGCTGAGCCACCGAGCCTGGCTTGGACCTGTTTTCATTGCGCTCTCCTTTTACCTAGAGTCCATGGTCACTTGATAAATATGTGTTGTGTTTTAAGGGGCTGTTGACATTCAGGGATGTGGCCATAGAATTCTCTCAGAAGAGTGGGAATACCTAGACCTGGCTCTACGAATTTTGTACAAGAAGGTGATGTTAGAGAGTCACCGGAAACTGGTATTTCTCAGTGAGGAAAATCTTAAGAAACAATTTATCTTCCATACAAAGAATTTCATGCTCTTTTGTAGAATGTTTTCTGAGTTCCTGCTTTGCAAAAATGAGTTTCAGCTTCATGAAGTTTTACCTATTTTGAAATGATCTGTACCCTTCACACTATATTAGTGTTAAGTCCAGAAATTTTGGAGAATAAAATGTTATTGCTTGGCAACCCCATTGGTTGTTCCTATTGTGGGAGCTTTTCAGAAATCTCAATAAACCCTGCCCTAAAAAAAAATTATACATACGTATATTGTTCACCACACCTAAAAATCCAATAGCTGCCATCTATTTTTGATTCATTAGTGCTGATCTAAGGACCTACAATCTTTTTGTTTGTTTTTATTTTGAGTTGGAGTCTCACTCTGTCACCCAGGCTGGAAGGCAGTGGCATGCTGCCGCCCACTGCAGCCCCACCTGCTGGGCTCTGGCGATCCTTCTGCCTCAGCCTTCCAAGTAGCTGGAACTACAGGCGTGCGCTACCACTCCCGCCTAATTTTTTAATTTATTGTAGAGATGAGGTCTCCCCAAGTTGCCCAGGGGCATCTTGAACCCGTGGGCTCAGGCAATTCACTCACCTCAGCCTCCAAAGGTGCGGGATTACAGACTGAGCCACCGAGCCTAGCTAGGACCTACAATTTTAAAATTATTCTGAAATGTTCTAAAGGTTCAGTGGGAAAACAGTATTTGGAAATTGATTTTCTAGAATCTTGTTTAGTGTGTTCTTTCCTGTGCACAGTACTAGGACTGTAATAGGAGAATCCCAGCAAGTGTCATGTTACTTTTTTCTAATAAAACAGGTCTTGCTGTCTCTAAGTCAGACCTGACCATCTCTCTGGTGTGAAGCAAAGAGACCTGGAGACAAAGTACATTAGCCAGACCCACAGGTAGGTAGGAGTGAATGAAGCAGATGACATAGGTCAACGTGGAATCAGAGCTTGAAATGAGGTTTGCAAAGTGGTCTGCTCCTATGGAAATAGTTCCTGAGGAGCCTGGGGGTTTTTTCTCTTGATTTCCAAGGGGATGTCTATTGTTCCTTGCACTGAAATCCCCCAGAAACTCTTGCTTTCCTTCCATGAATTTTCTTCAAGATTACAGTGAAAATCTGTTCTTTTAATGGTTCATAAAGGACTGCATAATCAGACTACTCTTCTGTTGCTTTGGGACACATGAAACTATCTACTCATTTATTTACAAACTATTTTTTAGGTTTTCTTTTTATATAATGTTGGAAATATGTAAAAGTAGTGGTGACTTTGTTTTTGGACTCTGAAATCCCAAGAGCACTGTTAGCAGATGTTTTAAGTTTTCTGCTTTATGATTTCCTTTCCTAGGGAGGTTTCAAATGTGATTCTATAGAAATTCATACTTCAAGTTAGGCTCATAGCTCATGCAGTAATCCTAGGACTTTGGGAAACAGAGGCAAGAACATTTTCTGAGCCCAGGATTTTGAAACCAGCCTGGGCAAGTTGGCCAGACCTCTCCTTGCAGTAAATTAAGAAAAATGAGACAAGCATGGTGGTGCATGCCTGTATTTCTAGCTACATAGAAGGCGGAGGTAGAAGGATCACCTGAGCTCAATAGGTTGTGGCTGTGGTGGCTGTGGGTATGCCTCTGCACTCCAACCTGGGTGACAGAGAAACTCCGACTCAAAATAAATAGATTCATACTTTGTAATTTACCAGAAGGCCTCAGATAACAGGACAGTCCAGCAGGGAAGACCCAGCTCTGTGAGCAGGCACGGGAGATGAAGACCTGCCCCTTCACTTCCAACACCTCTTTGGCCATTTCAGAACATAACGCTCATCGATTGGATGAGGCTCCAGGGTCCACCCCTCTGGTCTTGAGTGAAATGCGATATGATCAAATGGTGGCTCTATGAGGCAAGAAAATATTAAATTTCTCCCTGCATGGCATTGTAGGTGGGAGGAGCTGGCTGACCTACGAGTCACGGGGCATGCAGGGAACCCTAGAGTCTTGAGGGCTCCTTGTCGGCTGAACCTGGCCTAGAGGACCATTTTTACCAACCCATTTCAGTGGACGTGACGTCAACCTGAAGCTGATGGTCGCTCAGCCATTTTCCACATACTCATTTGGTTCATCTCAACTGTGCCCTGACTAGACAGTGTCAAAGAGACACAGAGGGTGACCTGATCCCTCAGGAACAGATGGTGATCCAGCTTTGGGCAATGACATTAAAAGTGAGAGGCACTTAGGGAAAGTTGGGAACTCATCAGTTTGCATCTCTGCTTTGGATGTAAGGCTTGTCACCCACAGCGTTGCGGGATGCGCCTACCTCTCTAGGGTCCATCTGAGAAATGTGTCTGTCTAGCCAGTGGAAAACTCTGGGAACACTTCTGCTTCCATTAGCCCCTAAAATTATGACCCAAATTCCCGACCTGGGAAAAATTTTTCCCCCCGACAAACTGCTTTATGTTATATCTATGGCCAAAACTCGGCTGTTAATGACATATATCTTTTTCCTTTTTTTGAATTGGAGTCTCACACCACTGTATTGGAGTGGTCCACCCTCCCCCCCCGCGTTCAATTTTTGGCACCCTGCTCACCCTTTCAAGTAGTAAAACTTATTCCTCCACAAGTTTTTTGTTTATTGTAAGATGAGGTTCAAATTTCCCGGGGCGGTCCTTTTAGGCCCCCTACCTCCCCTAAATTGTGGGATTACAAACATTTTTCAATTCATATTTTCCCGGGTGTTTTTTAAAAAAATAATTCCCAAATATGAGATAGGATGAAATAATGAAGGCGGGTCAGTACTTGGAGAAAAATGTACACCTTACGGTTAAATACATATGAGCTCATCAGCACCTTTGTTAATAAAGAAAATGTAAACATTTGTGGAGATGACAAGTTGAGGAATTCTAAGGAGACCACAGGTTAAAACTAGGGCTCTTCCTATTTTATTTGATTTTATTTGTTTTGAGTTGGAGTCTCACTCTCTCACCCAGACTGGAGTGCAGTGGCCACTCCCGGCCACCGCAGCCTCGACCTGCTTAGCTCTGGTGATCCTTCCACCTCAGCCTCTGAGTAGCCAGAATTACAGGTGCGCGTTACCACACCCAGCTGATTTTTTTTTATTGTAGAGATGAGGTCTTGCCAAGTTGCCCAGGGGCATCTTGAACCCGCGGGCTCAGGCAATCCACTCACCTCAGCCTCCCAAAGGGGTGGGATTACAGGCTGAGCCACCGAGCCCGGCTCCTATTTTATTTTTTGAGTTGGATTCTCACCCTGTTGCCCAGGCTTGAGTGAGGTGGCACGCTCACGGCCACTGCAGACTCAAACTATTGGGTTCAGGCAACTCTTCCACCTCAGGCTTCAAATTAGATGGAACTAGAGATGCACGCTACCATGCCTGGCTAATTTTCTTTGATTTACTGTAGAGACTAGGCCCCACCAAGTTGCCCAGGTTGGTATCGAACACCTGAGCCCAGGCAGTCCTTTCGACTCAGCCTCCCAAGGTGCTGGGATTACAGGTTTGAGTCTTCCAATTTTAAATAGGATTTGTGGGGACATTCTATATGGTCAAGTGCATGCATCTCTCATACCTTCCTCTGTATTCCCATTCTACTCCCTGATTCCTCTTTACATGATGATGGTTTCTGATTACATTTGTCCAGAGGTCTTGGACAAAGACAGTATAACATGGCAGTCCATCATTAAATGGGGATTTGTGGAAAGAGGACTTTTGTGTCTCTGTTCAGATGAACTGCTGTTGGGCATGTGACCTCAAAGACACTGGACTCTAGGTCTCCACAGTGGCTGTCTAAGAAGTTTGGACCTGATGCCACCACAGCTACTATTTACAGAGCCAGGTGCTTTTTGGGGTTTTCTGTCTTTCACTTACATTTTGTGTCTCTGACCGTCCTCTGCTGAACCATTCTCTGGAGTAGCTGGATTCCAGGTTTGTTCGTTTTTTGGGAGTGAGTTGCTTGGCAATATTACGATATTTTAAATATTTTGATGAAGTAGGCCTGTGACCCCCATTTTACAGGTGAGAAAAGTGGCACTCAGACAGGTTAAGTATCTTCATTAATTTCACACAAGTGTTTTGATGTATTTTTTTTTTTGAGTTGGAGTCTCACTTTGTCGCCCAGACTGCAGTGCAGCGGTCGCTCCCAACCACTGCAGCCTCGACCTGCTGGGCTCCAGCGATCCTTCTGCCTCAGCCTTCGGAGGAGCCGGAATTACAGGCTTGCGCTACCACGCCCGGCTGATATTTTGATTTATTGTAGAGATGAGGTCTCACCAAGTTGCCCAGGGGCATCTCAACCCGCGGGCTCAGGCAATGCACTCACCTCAGCCTCCCAAAGCGTGGATTACAGACTGAGCCACCGTGTCAGGTGTTTTGATGTACTTTCAGTGTTTACCTTGAAGTCTTCCTCTACGATGCATACACTTCTAGCTGCATAATTGACATTTGTAAACTTAGCCCTGAGTTGTACTCCACATGTTTAAAATGAAAATTAGAAACTGGCTGGACTCGGTGTCTCAGTGTATAATCCCAGCATTTTGGGAAGTCGAGGCGAGTAGATTTCCTGAACCCGCGGGTTCAACACCAGTCCAGGCAACTTGGTGATTCCTCATCTCTATAATAAATAAAAAATTAGTCAGGTGTGGTAGTGCACCTGTAGTTCCGGCTACTTGGAAGGCTGAGGCAGAAGGACTCCCAGAACACAGCAGGTCGATGCTGGGGTGGTCGTGAGAGTGCCCCTGCACTCCAGGCTGGGCCATGGAGTGACTCCAACTAAAAAAAAATTTTAAATATATATGTTTACACTTCTCTCATATTATAATTTGTGTCTCTCTATTCACATCCCTAAGGGTGCATGTCCCATTCAAAGTCTATTTTCTACTTGATGATAGAGAAATTGGAAATCATTGGAGGAAGGTACTAGCTGGCACTTAGCCTTCCCTGTCCTCTGTCTTACCCGTGGCTGAGGTTATGTTTTCTGAGCGAGCTCGTGCAGTGGTAGATCCTGAC
Organism: Cephalopachus bancanus; assembly: GCA_027257055.1. NCBI lineage: Eukaryota > Metazoa > Chordata > Mammalia > Primates > Tarsiidae > Cephalopachus > Cephalopachus bancanus. The sequence goes on along the minus strand of JAPVLO010001279.1, from coordinate 170,786 downwards.
CAGTCTTCAGCTGAATATCACGTTCAGTTAATTCTGTTTTTGCAGCTGTACTTTCTTCCTCCTAATTATTCCTCTTGGGCAGTCTCTTACAGGTTTGTGTTGTACACTATCATACAATGGAAAATTTTCCAAAACAGAGGCCAGCATAGCGGCCATGGCATGCACCTGACAATGCGAAAACTGATTTTAAAAAAATGTTGCCAGCCGGGCTCGGTGGCTCAGTCTGTAATCCCGTGTCTTTGGGAGACTGAGGTGAGTGCACTGCCTGAGCCCGTGGGTTCTAGACCCGCCTGGGCAGCGAGACCTCATCTCTACAATAAATCAAAAAATCAGCCGGGCATGGTAGCGCATGCCTGTAATTCCGGCTACTCGGAAGGCCGAGGCGGAAGGATCGCCAGAGCCCAGCAGGTCGAGGCTGCAGTGGCCAGGAGCGGCCACTGCACTCCAGTCTGGGCAACAGAGTGAGACTCCAACTCAAAAAAAAAAATTAAAAATTTTTAAAAAATTTTAAAAGTTGCCTTTCTACCAACACGTAACACATTTTTTTTATTTTCTAAATATAAAAGAAATACATACTGAAAAAAAAGCCAAATCTTCAGATCTTTGTGAAATGAAAGTCTTTTCTTACACACCTTTCCTCCAAACTTAATTCCTTCTTAGAAGGTGTAAGCAGATGTGTTTTTCTTATATCGTGCAGCCCCGTTTGAATGCAACTCCTGTAACTCAAGATCAGAAGGGATACCTGGAGCTTTATCCAATCAGTGGATGGCGACTTGGAAACTGTCCAATTAGAGAGTTGCCGGAAGTGAGGAGGCTGCTTTTGGCTATTGACCGGGTTTTTTGTATCTGGCACCAGTGGAAATCCCATGTCATCTCCAAGAGAACTGCAAGTCTTTACTTCAGGCTTTGTTGCCCTGTGACGTGCTTGTCCTGGGAGTTCATAGGGAGGACTTCAGGACACCCGGAAGCCGGGAGATGAGGAGGATGGGGACGGGTGCGAGAAGGGAAGAGCGAATGGGCCCTGATGAAAGAGCTGCATTGGCTCAGGGTGGGGCTTGGCAGTGCCCAGAGTCCTAACCCTGCAGTGACCTCACTGAGCAGAGGCTTCTCCAGGCAATCACGCTCTCTGGATGTGTGGGACCGGGGAGAGGCTGTTGTCCTGGCCCTGTCCCTCCCTCCTGCCTCCATCACAGCGCTAAGGAGTCTCCTTGGGCCAACAGTGGATGGTGAATCCCTAAGCCCCAGTCAGGGCTTGTAGTGTGGGGTGGCCGGAAGGCCTGGGAGTAAAGTCTTTGAGAAGCAGCAGGGGGAAGCCCTGGTGGTAGTTGGTTACAGCCAGGCAGTCACATATTATGGAGTATCAAGGTGGATATCCCCAGGGTATGTCATCAGGGTCGTTGGCAATTGGTGTCACCAGGTGCAAGACTTATTCTGCTTGGCAGACTGCCAAAGTCAAGACAAGGAGTTGGAGCAGGGACTGTGGGAATATTTGGGAGCATCATTAAAACCAACATGATGATGGAACGGTGTCCTAAAGACCCCTTTTAGATTATGTGTGCTTTTTTAAAATCCAGGTCAGGGGTGGGGGGAGAGACAGGAGAGAGGATTGCTTGAGCCCAGGGATTTGTGACCAACCTAGGTAGCATAACACATCCATGTAGCTATAAAAGCTGAAAGAATTTAGCTGAGAGTGGTCACACATGCCTGTAGTTCCAGCTGCTTGGGAGTCTGAGATGGAGGAACCCTTTGAGTGCAGGTCAAGGTTATGATAAGCTGTGATGGTGCCACTTCATTCCTGCCTGGGTGATGGATTAAACTCAGACTGATAAAATACATTTAATTTAATTTTAAGGAGTCATATTTTCCTCTTTTTTTGAGTTGGAGTCTCACTCTTGTAACCCAGGCTACAGTGCAACAGCATGTTCATGGTCACCACAGTCTCCACCTGCTGGGCTTAGGCGATCTGACTCAGCCTTCCAAGTAGCTGGAACTTCAAACACAGGCCACCTGTCAGGGTATTTTTGTTATTTATTTTAAAAAAAAAGGTTCACCAAAGGCCCCCGGGTGGTTCGAAAGCAGTCTCAACAATCCTCTAGCCCTTTACCTCCCAAAGTCTGAGTTAAGCTGAGACCAAAATCTCGACCCGTTGGGTGGTATTTTGAAAGGACAATAGATGGGAAGTCATTTTTCATTTTTTCCTAAACCTTAATACAAAATGAGGTATAAGCTAGTTTTTTAAAAATGAACCTTTAATAAAATTAACTTTGCAACCTTTGTCTTTTCAGGAACAGACTTCCTGCTGCAAGGCATCAGGGGTATCTCATAGGTCAATCAAGATTGCCCAGAGTAAAGGGAGTTTACAAGGCCAAGACATCATGCATTGGTAAGGGGTTTTAAAAATCATGAAACGTGTAATTACAAAAGTTATAACTGCTCAGAGGGAGAGCAGGTGGGGATTCAATCTTCCAGTAAATTGGGCACTATCTACAGAGAAGTCAGGGATCCCCCGAAGCTACCCACTGGGAATGCCTAGGAGGTAAGGGGAGGTGAACCTTGCATTATCTCTAAGGAATGTCATTCAGGAAGTTGCAGGAGAATTAGAATCCTTGTTATGCCCTTCTCTAGGGGCTATGATAATGTGGGCAGACATTAATGTGTCCCTGTGTCACAGGATCTCCAAGACATCCACAGGTCATCGATAAAGAAGTCACAGCAGTCATGTGCGACATCTCCAAGAAAAGGATTTAAGCCAGGGCTTTGGGGGGCTACTAACCTAGAGTGTAGGTCCACACCCTGTCTGTGAGGGGTGAACTTTTCTTAAATAAATCTTTTCTTGTCTCACTTCTGTGTATTACAATTCTTTGCATTTACTTGTATCTTTGGGATCCCAGCGTGGCACCTCTGGCTTGCCGGCTCTGGTGGTGCTGCACCTCTCCCCCCAATTTCTCCTCTCCAGTACTCCACCCTCTGAACCTTAACACCTTCCACCTCAACCTTCCAAGTATCTGCAACTACAGGCACATACCACCTTGCCTGGTTAATTTATTGTAGAGATGATGTCTCGCTAACTCGCCAAGCCTCATCTAGAACCGTGGGCTCAGGCAATCCTCTCATCTCAGCCTCCCAAAGTGCTGGGATTATAGGTGTGTGTCACCTAATGTGGCAATTACTAAGCATTTAACTTATACTACTGAGTCTTCTTTACTATGTGATAAATATGCTGCTGTTATTTATGCACAAAAGTGAAAGTGGTAATTTAGTCTTTGGAGATAAAGGAAAACCTTACATTTATAAATACTGGAGGAAATTTGAATATGGTAAAATACAGTGTGACACGCTTATAAATAAAATAAACCATTGGAAATACATATTGTTCACATTCAAGTTGAGTGATGTTAAAGGAAATGCTAATAATACTTTTCACCTGAAATAAACGAAAAAATATTTAAGCAAAAGTGGAAAGGGTTATAATTACTAATCAGCGTTAAATATATAAAATTCAAAAATTTGTTTTAGAGTGTTTTTAAAACCCAAAAATTTTATGTAAACTAATATACTTCAAATTAAAAGCTAAAAGTACATAACTTAGTTCTGATATTCTATATAATAATAGAACAAAAATTATAAAATGATACTTAAAAGGACAAAAGGTAACAAGGAAAAAAGGACAAAAGAATAAAAGGCTCGGGGTTACAGGCTGAGCCACTGAGCCTGGCTAGTTTTAGGTTTACCTATAACATTAGTTTCTTTAGGAATACTGTGAGGTGAATAGATATATCATGCTATTTTCTAGAAGACACTTGTAGGCAAATAAATGTTAAATGTCTAAGCTTAGGTTGGGCTCAGTGGCTCAGCCTGCAATCCCAGTGCTTTGGGAGGCCAAGGCGAGTGGATTGCCTGAGCCTGCGGGGTTCAAGACCCACCTGGGCAACTTGGAAAGAGCTCATCTCTACAATAAGTCAAAAATTAGCCAGGCGTGGTAGCGCGTGCCTGTGGTTCCAGCTACTTGGAAGGCTGAGGCAGAAAGATTGCTGGAGCCCAGCAGGTCGAGGCTGTGGTGGCCAGGAGCAACCACTGCACTCCAGTCTGGGTGACGGAGTGAGACTCCAACTCAAAAAAAAAAAAAAAAAAAAAGTAGTTTTTGTCCTGGTAGAATTATGGAGTATGAATTTAAATAAAATCACATTGGAAACCTCCCTAGGATAGAAAATCATAAAGTAGAAAACATCTGTACAGAGTTCTTAAAATTTCTCAAATAACACTCTCTCACCTATTTCCAATACCACACAAAAATAAAGTTTAAAAAATAGTTTGAGCCAGGCTCGGTGGCTCAGCCTGTAATCCCGCGCCTTTGGGAGGCTGAGGTGAGTGAATTGCCTGAGCCTGTGGGTTCGAGACTCACCTGGGCAACTTGGTGAGACCTCATCTCTACAATAAATCAAAAATTAGCTGGGTGTGGTAGCGCACGCCTATAGTTCCAGCTACTTGGAAGGCTGAGGCAGAAGTATTGCCAGAGCCCAGCAGGTCAAGGCTGCGGTGGCCGGGAGCGGCCACTACACTCCAGTCTGGGCAACAGAGTGAGACTCCAACTCAAAAAAAAAAAAAAATAGTTTGTCATGGATTTTCTAAATAAATAAGCAGATACTTGCACATCTTCAAAAACATCAGAAATGTAGTCAGCTCATGCAGTCCCTAACAAACCATTAAGTGAACTTTGATTTCCTCTGTAACCTTGAAAGGAGATCATTGAAGAAGCAGAGTTTTTGGAGAATTTCAGAACATGGATTAATAGATATCCCTTTGTGATAGCAAGAGAAAGAATACCAGGCTTCTCAGAAACCATTTCCATTGGAGCAGACCACCTTTGCAAACCACATTTCAAGCTCTGTTTCCTAAATCTGTGTCATCTACTTCTTCACTCCCACCTACCTGGAGGTTTGCCTGATGTGTTTTGTCTCTTCATTTCCCAGGGTTCTTTCCTTTGCTCCAGACAGGTGATCAGGTCTGGCTTAGAGACAGCAATTCCTGTGTAATTAGAGAAAAGTAACATGAATCTTGCTGGGATTCTTCAATTGCAAACCTCATATTATGATCAGTAGAAAACACATTATATAAGCTTCTAGAAAATTATCCCAGAATACTGTTCCCCAATAAAACCTTTAGTACATATAGACAGAATTTTAAATTTTTAGGTTCTTGTTTTGTTTTTTATTTTTGAGTTGGAGTCTCACTCTCTTACCTGGGTTGGAGTGCGGTGGCATGTTTGTGGCCACTGCAGCATTGACCTGCTAGGCTCAGGCAATTCTTCTTTTTGGCCTTCCAAGTAGCCAGAACAACAGGTGTGTGCTACCATGCCTGGCTAATTTTTTTATTTGCTGTAGAGATGTGGTCTGGTCAAGTTGCCCAGGCTGTTCTCAAACTCATGGACTCGGGCAATCCTCTTACCATGACCTCCCAAAAGACTGGAATTACAGGCTTGAGCCACCACACCTGACTATAAATTTGTTACTTCCTAACTCAGTACTAGTGAGTCACAAACTTATGGCAGCAATTGGAATGAGTTGTGGGCAATGACTTCTTTGTCACCAAGTTTCTGGACTTACCAGTAATATAGAGAGAAGGACACGTCAATTCAAAATAGAGAATGCTTCTTGTCAAAATGAAACATCTCTAATTTTTTTTTTGTCAAATCACCAACTTTTCTTTGATAACAGCAATTTGAAACTCATTTGCACAGAGCAGAAATTCCCAGAAAACATTCTACAAAGGATGGCCATGAAATCCTTAGTATGGGGATTGTGTGTTAAAAATGTCCTCACCTAGAAAAACCAGATTTCTGTGGTTCTCTAACATCACATTCCTGTACAATATCCACTGAGTGGGGTCCAGAAACACCCACTCCTCTGGAGAGAAATCTATGGCCACATCCCTGAATGTCAACAGCCCCTGAAAATAACAACCACAACACATATTTACCAAGTGAACATGGCTTCTAGGTAAAGCCAGAGTGAAGAGAACAGGGTTCAGGTGATATGACAACTAGAATTATGCAATAAGATAATTTGTAACACAGAAATATTCTCTAATGCATTAAGTCTGAGAAGAATTTGTAATACAATCCACTCAGCCAGTGTGGACACTCTGTTCTTGTGATGGATACAGCATAAATCTGGACACCAATACAATCATGTACATTTTTCAATAAGATATTTACATCACACAGAATACTTTGCATATACCACATGGTGGAAACTCCCAGTGAATTGTAAGAGTCTCATCAAGTTTTAATGTGTACAACAATGAATTAAACATTTCGTTAAAATGTAAATTTTGATTCAGGACATATAGGGTTAGTCTGTGGTACTAAACATTTTTTCAGTTGATCAGTCTCATTCTTGCCCACGCTAGGGCATAGTGGCACAATCACAGCTCATTGCAGTCTCAATCTTCTGGGGTAAAAGGATACATTCTCCATAGCCTCCCAAGTAGTTGGGACAAATTGGTACCAGGTGCCAAGTCACACAGGTACAACACAAAATCCATCCCAAGATCTTATTGGCCAAAAATTACAGTAATTTATTATTTTTTAAAATGGAGTCTTACTCTTGTTGCCCAAGCTGGTGTGCAGTGGTACACTCATGGCCACTGCAGTGTTGACCTGCTGTGCTTAGGTGATCCTTCCGCCTCAGCCTTCCAAGTAGCTGGAACTACAGATGCACCTAACCATGCCTGGCTGGTTTTTATGATTTATTGTAGAGATGAGGTCTCACCAAGTTGCTCAGGCTGGTCTCAAACCCCCAGCATCAGGCAATCCTCTTGTCTCAGCCTTCCAAAATGCTGGGATTACAGACTGAGCCACCACACCTGACCAATATAGTAATTTGTAAACTCAGTTTAATAATAAAGAAACATATTGTAGGCAGAAATCAGCCTACAGGTATTTCCCATAGCAAGTAATCTCCAAAAAGTATATTTATATTGTTTGTTTTTAGGATCCTAGAGAGCAAGTGTCTTCTAATTATTGTTTTCCAGAATTTCCAAGAGATATTCTGGACAGTAACTGCAACCCTGTTTAAATGTGCATTTTATTAACCATGTTCTCCATGGAGCTGATGGAGCATCCAGACAGAACCTTAATTGTACTTGTTTTGGCTGGGCACTTGGCTCATGCCTATAAACTCAGCACTTTGGGAGGTTGACATGCATGGACTACCTGAACCCACAGGTGTGAGACCAGCCTGGGCAACTTGAGACCTTGTTTTTATGATAAATCAAAAAATTAGTTGGGCATGGCTGTACATGCCTGTAATTCCAGCTACTTGGAAGACTGAGGCCAATGGATCACCTGATCCCAGCAGGTCAAGGCTGTGGTGGCTATGAGTGTGCCTCTGCACTTCAGTCTGGGTGAGAGAGGAGACTCCAACTCAAAATAAAAAAGAAAAAAGAAAACTACATGTTTCCATCCTTAACTGGGATCTGAAGATCTACCCCATCACCAGTGGGAATCTTAGGTAGCCATGGCTTCCCATGTTCCCCAGTCACAAGAGAACATTTTTAATACTGCAGGTCATACATTCATGGTGAGAACAGTTTATGGCATCTAAGCAGTATGGATGGCTGATTTTTTTATTTATTGTAGAGATGAGGTCTCGCTGCCCAGGCGGGTCTTGAACCCGCAGGCTCAGGCAATCCACTCACCTCAGCCTCCCAAAGGCGCGGGATTACAGGCTGAGCCACTGAGCCCAGCAAAAGTATTTTTAATCAGAGTCTTACCACACTCTTGGGAGTCCCTACACTTAATCTCCTGTTTGCCTGAGGTTCCCTCTGATTTGTGGATTCTTCCACCATCTCCCTGAGGTGGGTTTACCTTGTCCTTTAGGCTAGATTTTCTTCCTTCACAAGTGCAAGATCATCAAGGGGTAGAAATCATTTTTGCCTTTTCCCTTCAACAACAGTGACGTGTCTAAATGTGCACAGAAACCAGTTGCCAATCTAAAATTGATTTCTTGAAAATTACTAATTTTAAAAAATAAAAACAGGCTGGGTGTGGTAGCTCATGTTTATAATCCCAGCATATTCGGAGGCCAATGTAAGAGGATTGCCTGGGCCCATGGGCTTGAGATCAGCTTGGACAACTTGGCAAGACCCCATCTCTACAATAAATTAAAAAATTAGCCCGGGGATTTAGCATGTGCCTGTAGTTCCAACTACTTGGAAGGCTGAGGCAGAAGGATCACCTGAGCCCAGCAGTCGAGGCTGTGGTGGCTGTGAGATTGCTACTGCACTGCAGCCTGGGTGAGAGTGAGATTCCAACTCAAAAAATAAAAAAATTTAAAAAGCTTAGAGTTAATCAATAACAAATGGTACAGTAAACTGTAAAAGGTCTGACACAACTCCGTTTTAGGCTGAGGGGGGTATCTCTGGCCAGTTGCGTGCTTGCACACAGCTAAAATAACGCTGAGATGCTGGCAAGATAAAGTAGGCAAAAGTATGCAGCTGTCCAGGCTAACTCTAGAAAAGTCGGAGTATGGCCACTAACTCTGTTTTGTTAAATAAAGGAACAAGGAGACTGTGAACCAAGAAGAAAGAGAATGCACCACTTTCCAGGACTCCTCTCATCGCCCAAATGGCTGCAGGTATAAGCCACCTCTTGATCTCGGTCCCTCTCTGCTCCCCCAGCTTGGATAAACACCAAAAAAAAAAAAAAAGGACACACGACCCAAGAGGGGTCTTTAGGTCACCGACCCCTCATCTTCTGGGTTTTATGTCCTTCCTAAATAAAGTCACAGACCCTGCTCCAACTCCTTGCCTTGACTGACTATCTTGCTACAAGTAGAACAGGGTTTGTACCTGGTTACACCAACTGCCAATGACCCTGATGACATAGCCTGGGGATTTCCACCTTGATACTCCAAATCAGGAGACGGCAAAGCTGCCACCCACCAGCACCTGCCTGTGGCCGGCTTCCCCCTGCCCCTATTTAAAGCCTTTCCCCCCAGGCTCTCCAGGGACCCCACAACACGAGACCTGGCTGGGGCTTCTGGACTCAAGATCCACTGTTGGCCCAAGTGAACCTCTTAGGCTGTGACGCTGCCTTCGTTTAACCTTGGGGAGGCGAGAGCAATAGGGTCTTGACCAGTCTCCCCCGCCACCACGTGCCTCCAACGCGGGTTGGATCCTCCCCACGGCCCTCCCTTGTCCCATCCACCTGGAGAGCGGGGCTGTTTGGAGAGGGTTAGGCGGGTGAGGTCGCCGCTAGGAAAGGACCCCGGAGTCCCAGCCCAGCCCCACCCAGCGCCTAATGGACCAGCCCGAGACACCGCGGGGATGGGTCCAGGATCAGAGCTGTGGGGGAGGCCGGTCCCGGCACAGCCGCGTCATCCGGCTCCATCTCTTCTCCCACTCTCTCACCCGCTCAAATACTCATCATCTCCCGTATTCTGGGTGTCCAGGCATCCTCCCTACAGACTCTGGGGACCTGCTGGTCACAGGGCAACAGCGACTGAAGTGAATCACCTAGGTCTCTCTGAGATGATTCAGCATTTACCGCAACCGCAAGATACAAAATCCCGGCCAGAGCCTGGAAGCCGCCTTCTCACTTCCGGCTACTCTCTGATTGGGCAGTTCCTGAATCAGCATCCACCGATTGGATGAGCCTCCAGACCCCACCCCTCTGATGTCGAGTGACAGGAGATGAGATCAGACGGTACTACAGGAGGCAAGAAAAGCACGTTTTTGCTTGCAGCACTTTAAGGCTGAGCTGCGTCCTTGCACTGGAAGTTGGGGTGAGGAAAGAATATGGAATGTCTCGAGGCGCATGCTGGGAACTTTGGCGTCTGAATGACTCCTGGTCGGCCGGTCTCTGTGCTGCCAGACAACAATCCCAGCATGCAGGGCACGCTGGGAACTCTGGCACAGGAATGGCACCTGGTGGATGAGTCGCTGCTCTGCAGAACTCCATTCCAGTATGCGCTGGCTGCAGGCGGAGGGTGGGACAGGATGGTGCACCTCTTCCCATCAAAGTCCTGCTGGGTGCTGACTTCCTGCCATGAGGTCACCACGGGGAGTGAGTTTAAAGAGGATCACGAGGGACATGACCGGATGGGCAGTGAGGGCAACATGGTGACGTTCCAATGCATCTGTTCCTAGCCCACGTTGGGAGGACTTAAACTCCCTCATCTCTGAACAGCTCAGAATCTTCTCCACCGGCACTAGGGTCATTCCAGACCACTAGCCTCCTCCTCATCCCAGGGGCCACCTGATTCCTAAACTGCTTGGTGACGAGTTGATGTCCAGGCACCGCCCATTGTTACGCATCCTTCTGCTCTCTCCAGCCAGAGTCCAGTCCAGCCACTTTGGGAGAAATCCCCATCCAGATCTCACCACAGTTTCATTGCTTTGCCAGGAGTCTTTGGGATATGGCTTCCTGGAAAGTCAACCGTGACGCCTTAATTGTGGAGGTGGATTTTGAGGCATGAGGGAGAGTAATTGCATGGTCATTTGGAATCTGCTAAGAGCAAAGGAAAATTCCACTACCAGGCACATGCCAAGTGGGCCTTTTTTTTTTTTTTTTGTTGGAATCTTATTCTATTGTCTAGGATGGAGGGCAGGAGCACAATCATGGTCACTGCAGTCTTGATCTGCTGGTCTCCAACTATCCTTCTCTCCCAGCCTTCCAAGTAGCTGGAACTACGGGAATGCACCCCCACACCTGGCTAATTTTTAGATTTATTGTAGAGATGAAGTCTCTTCCAGTTGCCCAGGGAGGTCTCAAACCTGTGAGCTCAGGTAATCCTCCCACCTCTGCCTCCCATAGTGCTGGGATCATAGGCGTGAGCCACTGTGCCTGGCCTAGTGTGCCATTTTTATGAAGCCATTTCAGTGGATGTGAAACCAACTTGAAGCTGATGGTGTAGTTCAGGCATCTTACACTTAAAATCATCAGGTTCATTTCAACTGAGGCCTGACTGGAACAGATGGTGGCCCAGCTTTGGGATGGTCACTTTCAAGGTTTGGGGCACTTGGAAGCATTTGAAAACTATTCGTTTAGCACCTCTGCATTGAATGAAAGTTTTCTCACTCTCAGCAGTGAAGGATACACCTACCTCTCTGGGGCCTATCTATAGAATTCTTCTGTCTAGGAAATGAGAAACTTTGGGAGCATTTCTCCCTCCAAGTGTCCCTCTAAAATTGATATTACTGAAGTCCCATGATATCAGAGACAAATCTTTTGATTCCTGATGAACTAGCTTTCATGTCATTGTATGTAATGCATAAACCTGTGTGTAAAACTACATTAAAAATAAAATGTGGTTCATATCGCATGTTCCAGTGGATTTTCTTTGTGATTCCAAAATATGCAATACTGTCAGCAAACTTAAAAACATGGAAATGAGACCTGATTATGGTAATCTGTGAAGAATTTATCCCTATAGGATTCATTACATGTGAGTTCATCAGCACCTTTCTAAAAAAGGGGGAGGGGAGTATGGCATCTACGAATATGGCAAAATGAAGAATTATAGGGAAACCATGGCACAACACTAGTGTTTCTTCTATTTTAAATAGGGCCTGTGAGGGTAGTCTGTGAAGTAAAGGGCCTACATCCCTCCTCCATTGCTCAGTATTCTCACTCTACTCCTCCTGTCTTGTCTTTAGTTGATGGTTCACTTATTTATTCATTTTGAGTGTGAGTCTGAGTCAGCTGCCTAGGCTGAAGTGCAGTGGAATGCTCACAACCTCCCCAGAGTCACCTCTTTGGCTCTGGTGATCCTTCAACCTCAGCCTTCCTAATAGCTGAAACTACATGCGCAAGCTACCAAGCCTGGCTATTTTTTTTATTAGAACAGTAATTTTCTTTTTTTCAGTATTAAGCTTATGACTTGGTAATATATATATGGACATGATTGACCTATACATGTGTTAACATATTTGTGTGATCCCGCACCTCTGGGAGGCTGAGGTGAGTGGATTGCCTGAGCCCGCGGGTTCGAGTCCCACCTGGGTAACTTGGCGAGACCTCATCTCTACAATAAATCAAAAATCCGCCGGGCGTGGTAGCGTGCGCCTGTAGTTCCAGCTACTTGGAAGGCTGAGGCAGAAGGATCGCTGGAGCCCAGCAGGTCAAGGCTGAGGTGTCCAGGAGCAGCCACTGCACTCTAGTCTGAGCGACAGAGTGAGACTCCAACTCAAAAAAAAAAAAAAAAATACTGTTTTCACTTCCTTCGGTTCTATACACAGAAAGGAGATTCCTGGATTGTACAGTAGTTTAATTTTCATGTTTTGAAATTATTTAATAATGGTTTTCATAATCACTGTATCAATTTAAAACTCACAGTGTATGGGATTTCTTTTTCTTCAAATCTTGTCAACACTTATCTTTCTTCTTATTGATATTATTCATCCTAACAGGTGTGAGATGAAAATTCATCATTGTTGCAAAAATCCACATTCAGCCGGGTTCGGTGGCTCAGCCTGTAATCTCGAGCCTTGGGAGTCTGAGGTGAGTGAATTGCCTGAGCCCGCGGGTTTGAGACCCGCATGGGCAACTTGGAGAGACCTCATCTCTACAATAAATAAAAAAATCAGCCGGGCATGGTAGCGCGTGCCTATAATTCCGGCTACTTGGAAGGCTGAGGCGGAAGGATCGCCAGAGCCCAGCAGGTCGAGGCTGCGGTGGCCGGGAGCGGCCACTGCACTCCAGTCTGGGCGACAGAGTGAGACTCCAACTAAAAAAAAAAAAAAAATCCACATTCAGTTTGCAATGGTTCTGGAATGTAAGTCTCACATCAATAAAATCAGGGTCTAGGTGGTGTCCAATGTCTCCTAAATATTTAAAGATCTGTTCTTTTCAATGCTACTTTGACTTGATCTAATTTATTTATATTCATGTGAAATTCCCGTAGTTCTTACTTTCTACTGATTTCTTAAATTCCAGAATTATTCTTTAAAATTTGAAGATGTGGGATAAATTCAGATTTGGGTATACAAGTGGTCATTGTGCAGGAGCCCTTGTTGATGAAGTGTGCCCCTCGCCAGCAGTTTCCCAGTACTGCCAATCCTGCCCCACCCCCCAGCAGTTTTCAAATACTGTCAACATTTTATCATAAAATTTCCAACAGAGGGCATTGCATTTTACAATTGCAAATTTATGGAGTGCTGGGCTCAAGTAGAAGTCTTTTCAAGTTTTTCAGTGAAAGTATGAGAATATGATGGAGTTTTTTTTTTTTTTTTTGAGTTGGAGTCTTATTCTGTCACCCAGACTGGAGTGCAGTCTCCGCTCCCAGCCACTGCAGCCTCAACCTGCTGTGCTCTGGCAATCCTTCTGCCTCAGCTTTCCAAGTAGCTGGAACTACATGCACGTGCTACCACACCTGGCTAATTTTTTTGATTTATTGTAGAGATGAGGTCTTGCCAAGTTGCCCAGGTGGGTCTTGAACCCATGGGCTCAGGCAATCCACTCGCCTCAGCCTCCCAAAGCATGGGATTACAGGCTGAGCCACCGAGCCTGGCTTGACAGAGTTCTTTATTCATCTTCTTTTCCAAAACATGATCTCTATGTTGGTTATCACAGTCATTAAGTCTATTCAAATTATTTCATCTCCCTCTTTTTTGAAGCACATGATAGAATTTTGATTCTCTTCCCTCTTAAATTTGTGTGACAATGTGACTTTTGTACATTTTATTGCAATTTACAATAAAATGTAAGATGATATCACTTTCTATTCGAAGGTTTAAAAGCTAATATGTACTTCACTAATTCTTTTTCCTCTCCCAGAGAGATTGGCAACATTCCAGAAAGCGTTGTTTCTTTAGCCTAGGTCCCAGAATGAGAATTATGCAGAGTAGAGCTCCTAACTTACTTATAATTGCAATGGAGTCTAGAAATACATCTGTGTTGTCTAAAAAAGAAAAAGAAAAAGAAAATACATCACTATTTTGATTGGCAATTGCCTGGTGATGGGTGATGCTGAACACCATTTCATACACTTGTTGGCAGTTTGTATGTCTTCATTGGATGTCTTATTTTCATTGGAAAAATAACCATTCCTAGCTGGACTCGGTGGCTCAACCTGTAATCCCGCAGTTTGAGAGACAGAGGTGAGTGGATTGCCTGAGCCCATGGGTTCGAAACCCAACTGGGCAATTTGGCAAGACCTCATCTCTACAATATATCAAAAAATTAGCAGGGCGTGTTAGCGGCCGCCTGTAGTTCCAGCTATTTGGAAGGCTGAGGCGGAAGGATCGCCGGAGCCCGCAGGTCGAGGCTGCAGTGGCCAGGAGCGGCCACTGCACTCCAGTCTGGATGACTGAGTGAGACTCCAACTCAAAAAAAGAAAAGAAAAGAAAAACAACCATTCTTGCCCTATTTTTCAGTGAAGTGTTTATCATTGTATTATTTTACTGTCGTGGGAAGACAGAGAGGTCGTGACACTGAGATTATTATAGGAATTGGCAATATTATTTACGCTAGTGGACTCGCTGGTTAACTCTCCCAGGCCGAGCTCACCAAAAAGGGAGAAGAGGGGTCTTATACCTTTGTTTAGGTAAGGGAGGGGGGTCGTGTTGAGCAATTACTCATTTTCTTTGGAATTCACAAGGTTGTACTCAACAAAATCAGATTTCCAAAGAACAAATGGTTTCTAGGAAATGCAGGGTGAGTAGGGTTGTAAACTGTCAGCTTCAAAAGAGGGGTTTTGATAAGTTTGTGAATTAGTTACTCTTTTGTATTTCCGTGAAAGCTTGCAGTCCATTGGCTATTTGGTTTTTCACAAACAAAATTGGTCTGGGGGATTTTTCAGAGCCTGTTGATTGATTTTTTTCTTTCTTTCTTTCTTTTTTTTTTTTTTAAGTTGGAGTCTCACTCTGTCACCCAGACTGGAGTGCAGTGGACGCTCCCGGCCACCGCAGCCTCGATCTGCTGGGCTCCGGCGATCCTTTGGCCTCAGCCTTCTGAGTAGCTGGAACTACAGGCGGGCGCTACAACGCCCGACTAATTTTTATTTTATTGTAGAGATGAGGTCTTGCCAAGTTGCCCAGGTGGGTCTCGAACCCACGGGCTCAGGCATTCCGCTTACCTTGGTCTCCCAAACCGCTGGGATTACAGGCTGGGTCACTGAGCCCGGTCTGATTGATTTTCAAAAGGAATACTTTTAACTACTGCCAGCTCCCTCTCTGCCACCCTTTGATGCTCGACCCTTCATGGGTTAAGAACATCATCTTTAATTTAATGCGTTAACATTATGTGGGCCGCAGTTTTTCGTTTAACAACTGTTTTCACAAACTTAGAAGTGGCGTTCATAATGATTGGGGCTATGCAAAGGAGGATAAGACAGGATCCCACCGATAGGACCACAGCTTTAATAATGTATATAAATCCTTCTAAATCTGAGAACATGCTTTCAAACCAATTGCCGATTTTTTTTTTTTTTTACCCTGCCATTTTTGCAATGGGACACGGGCAAGCTTTCTAACATTGTTGGCCATATCAGTTATACCTTTACTAATATTATCTGTTTGCAAACAACAGTCAGAGCTATTAAATTTACACATACTTCTTTTTTCTGCTAGCAGGTAGTTCAAAGCTAAGTAGTTTTGATAAATAGATGCACGCATTTGGGCTTGTTGCTGAACAACAAGCTTAAAAGCTGTGACTGTTTGATTAGTTATAACTTCCAAGACATTTTGTAATCTGATAATGTGATTTAGCATATATATAGGTGTGTGGTATTTGTTTGTTTGTTTGTTTGTTTTGAGTTGGAGTCTCACTCAGTCACCCAGGCTGGAGTGCAGTGGCCACTCCCGGCCACCGCAACCTCGACCTGCTGGGCTCCAGCAATCCTTCCACCTCAGCCTTCCGAGCAGCCGGAATTACAGGCAAGCGCTATCACGCCTGGCTAATTTTTTGCTTTATTTGTAGAGATGAGGTCTCGCCAAGTTGCCCAGGCGGGTCTCAAACCCGCGGGTTCAGGCAATCAGCTCACCTCAGCCTCCCAATGCAGGGGATTACAGGCTGAGCCACCGGGCCCAGCTGGTGTGCGGTATTTTTGACTCCCATCTTGTGCCCATGTGGCTGGGCCATAAGAATTTATAATTCTCTGGGGTGGCCATTTGTCATTTTTCCAAACCTGGTTCGCTCCTATATTAGGAACTTGGTCAAGGGATCAAGCATCTCGTGTTTTGAGGCTTTCATAAAGGGGAATGTCTAGTTTATTTCCCCTTGGGTTAGGCAGAAGGAAAAATCCTGACTGGATTATTCCAATGGTACATGTGCCTTTCCATAATGCTGGGAGCTGGGCACATGCAACTTTTTCAAATGTCCAAAATAGCCCTTTAGTACATTGAGAAGATTTAGTTGCATAAGGAGCCAATATCAAACAGGTTTTGTTGGCCACCAGTACAAACTTCTGGCTGGGATGCATAACAATGGAAAACTCTGTCACCCAGACTGGAGTGCAGTGGCCGCTCCCAGCCACTGCAGCCTCGACCTGTTGGGCTCCAGCGATCCTTCTGCCTCAGCCTTTCAAGTAGCTGGAACTACAGGCACGAGCTACCACGCCCGGCTTATTTTGATTTATTGTAGAGATGAGGTCTCGCCAAGTTGCCCAGGTGGGTCTCGAACCCGCGGGCTCAGGCAATTCACTCACCTAAGCCTCCCAAAGGTGCGGGATTACAGGCTGAGCCACCAAGTCCGGCGTCCACTGAGTTCTTAAATTGAATACTCAATCTTCTGCCGTGTGTCGGTCAGCCAGCCTCCAGTATGTGATTGAAGCAGGGCTGAAGTATACTCAGGTTTCTAGAGCAGGGCTTGAGAAATTTGTTCCGGGTCCTCTGTTGGGCTCGGTGACTTTCCGGAGGGTCAGCTTAAGGGGTGTTGCCAAATCTGCGGTGCACTCCCAGTCCTGGAAGGCCGGCTTAATTCTACTATATAAAAGAACAGTAAATGGCCCCCTCCAGAGGGGCTTTAGAGGTTGTACATTCCATTCTTTTACCCATACCATATCAAGTGGCTTAAAAGAATGGGCATCGGCAGTTAAACTAATTAGCAATCGTTCTCTGACTTGACAATGGATGGCATTTAGGACTGAACCTAAGGCTTGCATTTGCTGTTTTGGGGTAAGACTTTCTAATTCCTTTAAGTCTCCCTGTATGCCCCTTAACGAGAGGGGGCGGCCATCCATAAAGAATTTTAAAAGGCAAAGGCGAGAAGCCTGTTTAATTTATTCAAAGGCTTATTTCTGGCCTTTTCCCATAGCAGGGGCTTCTGTTCACCCCCCCCCTTTGAGGCTTCATAAAGGGATTTCATCATGATAGAGAAGTTAGGTATTTAAATTCTATAGACTAGTATAGGAACAGGATCATCCTTAGGGTCCTTTTCTCTTTTCTTTTTTTATCTTTTTGAGTTGGAGTCTCACTCTGTCACCCAGACTGAAGTGCAGTGGCCGCTCCTGGCCACCGCAGCCTTGACCTGCTGGGCTCTGGCGATC
This sequence comes from Cephalopachus bancanus, assembly GCA_027257055.1. NCBI lineage: Eukaryota > Metazoa > Chordata > Mammalia > Primates > Tarsiidae > Cephalopachus > Cephalopachus bancanus. Next base: position 153,300 of record JAPVLO010001279.1, on the reverse strand, counting down.
CTTCCGCCTCAGCCTTCCGAGTAGCCAGAATTACAGGCGCGCGCTACCACGCCCAGCTGAATTTTTGATTTATTGTACAGATGAGGTCTCACTGCCCAGGCGGGTCTCGAACCCGCGGGCTCAGGCAATCCACTCACCTCAGCCTCCCAAAGGCGCGGGATTACAGGCTGAGCCACCGAGCCCGGCTTGACCTTTTCTTTTTTCTTTGTAGAGACGAGGTCTCACCAAGTTGCCTGTGTGGGTCTCGAACCCGTGGGTTCTGGTAGTCCACTCAACTCGGCCTCCCAAAGTGCTAGGATTACAGGCTGAGCCACGGAGCCCGGCCTCCGTCTGTTTTTAAAGCAACGATTACACTACCTTAGTTTGCAAGTCTTTATAATATACAACATCACTCTTTTTTTTTCTTTTCGGACATTTTATGGATTTTTCATTTAATTATTCTTTCATACAACATGTTTATCCTCAGGACACAAATAGTTGGTAACTACATTAGTGTGATATTCAGTTTGTCAACTGACTAAAGGATTGTTGACTTAATGATACTGTTGAATCTTCCTCCTAAATCCTATAGTGTATCTATTTTGTATTTGTACTATATTTTCTGTATTGTGGAAATATTTTACACTAATTATTAATTGAATTTTGTAACATAATTTTGTTCAATAGTGTCATAATATCTTTTCAAGTTTATGAACATGATCCTATAACTTTTTTGATTTCTTTTTTTTTGAGTTGGAGTCTCACTCTGTTGCCCACGCAGGAGTGTCGTGGCATGCTTCTGGCCACCGCAACCTTGATCTGCTGGCTTCGATGATCATTTCATCTCAGTCTTCCAAGTAGCTGGAACTATAAGTGCCTCCTACCACCACACCTAGCTTACTTTTTGTTTATTGTATAAATGAAGCCTCACAAAATTGCCGAGGCTGGTCTTGAGTCCCTGAGGTCAGGCAATCCTCTCACCTTGGTCACCTAATGTGCTGGAATTATAAGCTTGAGCCACCATGCCAAGTCTCCTGTTGATTCCAATAATGTGACTAATAGACTGGATGGATTCCCGAAAGAGGAATCTCATTTTATTTCTGGCATAAAAGGCACTTGATCATGATGTAATGATTTAATGTGCTGACAATATGTTTCTAATAATCCTTACATTTATATTGGAATGTGATTTTTCTACAAGGAAAATATATGAAATTGTTAGTATGCAACAAATATTGTGTGCTGCGGTTTTCCTCAGCCAGGTAAACCACATTTTTAGTTTTCTAATATCACCTTCCTGGACATAATCTGCTGAGGAATGGCCTAAGAATTTCCACTTTTCTGTAGAGAATTCCATGACCACATCCCCGAATGCAAACATACCCTGAAATTAAGAACAAGGCATGCTTACCAAGAGATCATGGGCAAGAATTGTTAACTGAAGGTGAAATGAGGCTGGGCTCGTGGCTCAGCCTGTAATACCAGCACTTTGGGAGGCCGAGGTGAGTGGATTGCCTGAGCCCACAGGTTCGAGATCACCTGGGAAACTTGGCAAGACCTCAACTTTACAATAAATCAAAAGCTAGCCAGGCATGGTAATGCGCACCTGTAGTTCTGGCTATTTGAAAGGCTGAGGTGGAAGCATCACTGGAGCCCAGCAGGTCGAGGCTGCAGTGGCTGGGAGTGGCCACTGCACTCCAATCTGAGCGACAGAGTGAGACTCCAACTCAAGGGGGGAAAAAAAAGGTGAAATGAGAGAGTAAAGAGAACAGGTTCTAGCTTTTATGACAATGGGAATATCGAATAAAATCATTTTTAACACAGAAATATATTCGCTACTGTATTCTTTGACTTCAAGGAAATGGAATGAAACAGAATTCACTCAGCTAGTGCAGATACTATACTTTTGTGAATGATACGATATAAAATTCAGTCAAAAATACAGGCATGCATATTTTGAGAGCAATACAGTAGTATATATTGCTCAGATAGAAAACTTTTAATTAGAAGACAACCCCTCCACATTTTAATGTGCACATCAAGGAAATTAATAGTGTTAAAAGGCAAAATCTGATTCAGGAGATCAGGGGTAAAACCTGGAAGGCTGAGGTGAAAGGATCACCTGAGCCCAGCAGGTTAGGGTTGCAATGACAAGAGTGCCAATATACTCCAGCTTGATTGACAAGGATTCAAAGAAAAAAAAAAAACTCAGTGATGTATCACATAAACAAAGATCTGAGTACTACATGTACTCACTCATAAATGTACCCTAAAAATTATTCAGACTACCATAAGAAAGTGACAGGATTGAGACACTGACCTGGGAGTGGGAGTACATAATATCAATGAAAGTACCCACACTTTACATTTACCATGACCACTTATAACCTAATCCTGAATTGTTCCCTATATTTTAAAATAAAAATGATATAAAAAAGAAAACCACAGAAACCTGGTTTTCCAGGATGAGGAAAATGTCAATTCACGGTTTCTATTCCATACTAAGGATTTCATTTCCATTCTTTGTAGAAAAATTACTTTTGAGAAGAAATTATTAGAAACACTGTGTCAGCATGTTAAACATTCCATCATGATCACGTTCCGTTTTCAGGAATGCATAGGAAATTCAGCATTTGGGAATCCATCAATACAGTTAGTCACATTAGTAGAATCAATAAGAAAGTCAAGTATTTCTGAAACACATGAAAAACATTAGAAATGAAAATAAAAGGCTGGACTCGGTGGCTGTCTGTAATCCCAGCACTTTGGGAGGCTGAGGTGAGTGGATTGCCTGAGCCCGCAGGTTCGAGACCCACCTGGGCAACTTGGCGAGATCTCATCTCCACAATAAATCAAAAATTAGCTGGGCGTGGTAGCGCACGTCTGTATTTCCAGCAGCTACTTGAAAGGCTGAGGTGGAAGGGAGTGGCCACTGCACTCCAGTCTGGGCGACCGAGTGAGACTCCCACTCAAAAAAAAAAAAAAAAGAAAACAAAAATACATTTTGGGAAGAAAATTTAAGTGATATCATTAAGTCAATAATCCTCTAATCAGTTTATCAATTGAGCTTGATAATGGCAGACACCAGCTGTCTTTGCTCTGGGAAAATAATTTTATTGCACACAAGAACATTTAAATTGGAAATCATTAAAAGTCTGATATTGTAAATAATGACTTGAAAAATAAAGCATTGTGATAGTGAACTTTAAACGACTGAGAAACCGAGGGAATACAACGTTTAAAAGTAGAATAAAACATATATGCATATGCACTATACAATCAAGGCCACAGTGCTGGAAGAGAAGCAGTGACTTTGCTGTGTCTCATCGGAGACTAAAGTTTTACACATGTGCTGAGACTTTATCTTCCAGTATGTTTACTTCCTGCAGTTCTTCCTTCTCACCCATGTCACCCAGTTCTTCTAAGTGTTCAGTCTTGCGGTCAGTGTCTATGCGTGGTAAGTACTTTATTACAAATGAGTTCTGATAAAACAATAACCAATATTATATGCAACAGAAAGTTCATCACCTATCAAGTCAGTGATGGATAATATTCTAAAAACTAGATGATTTTTCCATTAGTCAGTTTTGAAGCACAGAATTCTGTTATATTCAAATAAAATGGGTGGAACAACACTTTCATTATATCTAAATATTCTAAAATCTGACATTGCCAATGACACCGTTTCTGTAATTCAGGGCTGATTTGATTCTCTCATTATGTCCCTTACTCTTTCACTTCCATACTATCTTCATACCGAAGTATGACTTTTTCTTCTTAAAGTATGGTTCTTAGAAGCTGATATTGGTAATCAAATCTCTTAGGTATTTTATCTGGAAAATATTTCTTCTATTCTTTAAATATATCCAATTCTATCTTTATTAATACATTATATATCAGCATTGGTAATACTAGTTTCTCTGTTTTCAATAAAATACATTTTGGAAGTACCCTTAGAGCTTTTAGTGTAATTTTGTTTTATAATTTATATTCATTTATATATTTCTATTTATAATTTATATACATATATATTTTTTGAGTTAGTGTCTCCCTGCCACCCAGGCTGGAGTTCAGGGGCATGATTATGGCTCAACCTATGGGTTCATGCAGTTCTTCCCCTAAGGCTCCCAAGTACTGGGGACAACATGCACCACCACACCCAACACAGTTTTTGTTATTTATTGCAGATATGAGTTCCCAGGCTGCTTTCAAACCCCTGAGCTCAAGATATCACCACACCTTGGCCACCCAAATATTTGGAATAAAGTCCTGAGCCACCATGCCTCACCCCTCACTGCTTTCATGTGTTTTCCTCCTTTGTGGTATTATGCAGTTTGACTAATACTGCTTTTAATACTGTTTTTTCTATTTTGACACTTTATTTCTAAATTTAGGAATTTATGTGTTTTTTTAATTACTTTACAAACTCATAAATCATCAAATCTTTGGATATAACATTTTATTTTTTTCATATATTTTGCTCAAACCACTACAGAAATGTTTGGAAAACGTTTTATATTTTACCTTCAATCACAATTTATGTAGAACTGTAATCATATTTTTTATCACTTGGATTTTGATACTTTGAGTATATAAATTGTGCTTAATATTTCCACTCAGTAGTATTGTTATCAGCTCAATCTAATTTTGTTTATCCCACACATTTTGTGTTATTAACTTATTATATTTATCTTTACTGGTTTGGCTGTTTTCCATAAATGCCTACTCAAGTTTATACTGTCTTGTAATTTCCACATTTATTTTTCTCACTGTAATGTTAGTCCATGAAGAACATGGGTTTGACATCCATAGGTCCACATTTTTCCAACAAATGCACTGGAATATTTTTCTTTGACAATTTGTGATCATTTAAAGGAACCTCACAGAAAAAAACACAGTTTAGAAACATACTTTACTAATATGTCATAAGCACAACAGATAGAAGAATATTTTTGTCTATTTTGACATTTACTACCATAAAACATATACAAACCTATAATACAAAGTTAAACTTATAATTTATGCACTTACAGGGTATACACGGCACCACCAGCAGTTGAGAAATGTGTAAATAAATGTAAAGATGGTAAAGATACAGTATTAAATCATAACTGCATAAAATTAGCTATGACACAAAGTGCATCAGTCAATAATTTTGTGACTACTTACTGCTGCCAGGTAATTAATGCAAGTGTTGTGAGATTCTGTTTCACATACAATGTGACGCTAATGTTTCCATATGAACATTTAGTCTCTCCAGAGTAAATCACGGAAATGACAAATAATCATTGTATTTATGGCAAAACAGTGGAAAGGGAAGGGTATCAAGATATAAATGTTGAAGATATTCCAGAGCCCATACCACAGGAGTTGAAAGCAGATGGTGTGAGGGGACAAGTGCTTCCTGCCCAGTGCCAGATGACTGGAAAGGAAACAGAAGAGACTGGGTACAACGGCTCATGCCTATAATTCCAGCACTTTGGGGAGGCAAAGTACAGCAGACTGCCTTAGTCTAGGACTTCCAGGCCAGCCTGAGCACCTTGGTGAGACCTTGTCTTAACTATAAATCCAATAGTTGCCTTGGCATGATAGCAAATGTATGTGGCACCAGCTACTCAGGAGGCTAAAGGAGAAAGATGGCCTGATACCATCACGTTGAGGCTGCAGTGACTGTGGATTTTCCACTGTGTTCCAGCCCGGGCATCAGAGTCAAAATCCAACCTACTATATAAGTATTTACAATAGTCAGGATTCAGAAAGTTAGGTCTTATAATTATACTCCTTCATAATCTTTATTACAATAATCAAGATGGCCCATAACTAAAGCAAAAAAAATAAAGAAGAAAATATAACCTATAAAAAAATGATCACTAGACACATCCTTTCATAAGTAACTCAATAGTGTATGGTCATCATTTACCTAGAATCTTTTTTTAATGGTACAAAAAAGAGAAAAGTTTATTGAACAGTAAATTAGAGAAAGAGAAGGGAGAATGAAGATTCACCTCCCCAAGATGGGGGAGGGGGCCAAAGCCAGGAAGCATGGCAACAGTTATAGCTCAAAGAGCACATGACACATGGGAATCTAGCAAGGCATTGGCCACTGGTTGCTTGTGGTTGAGTCCTTTTAACCATTCCCCTTGATGGGGGAAGATCATTACAGTGGTTGGGTGGTGGTCTGCTCCTCATCATCACGGGTCAGGCAAGCACAGGTACTGATGTCAGGTGATGGACAGCAGGCAGATCTGTGGACTAGTCACATGATTGCTGCCATGTGAGGTTTATTTGTGTCACTTATGTCACAAAGTGCTGATTATGTTAACTTGGGGAGTTTGGGCCCAGAGGGGTTTTTTTCCTGCAAGAGATTTGTTAGACATTTGCAATTCACAAATTCCTTGACCAAAGGTGATGGTATTATCGCTTTCAAGACTTTGGTCAGCCAAAGGATGATATTTGATCTTCAGCCTTCACAAGAAACCTAAAAGTTTAGTAGAGATTATTATCCTAAACAATGAACTGAAATGTTGGGCTGTCCTGGTCTTGCATCTACTGGAGATTTGCCAAGGGGGGATAGGATAGGCTGCTGCTTGTTTGGCAGTAAAATGTCTGAATGCTTTCTACTGGTTACGCTGAGGCAAAAAGACTAAACCCTTTCATTCCAACCTCTTGCTCTTTTAAAATTATTCATATTTGTATCTGGGAACAGGGACAAAGGTCAGGCTCCTGTAGGCACTTCCTTTTGTACATGGGGTGTAAAGTTGTCCCTACCCGTCTAGAGCAAGAGAAGGGGACGAGAGGATAGGAATCCATGGAGTTAAGTATTTTTTAGTATTTGTATCCAAAGTATTGACTATAAGAATGAATATTATTATAATAAATGTCATTATAGCCACTGTTATAACATAGCAAGTTTTTGATGTTTAGTAAAATGATGTTTAGTAAAACCCCAGTGGATTGATACAAACTATAGGATTCCAGGCAGTTCTCACTGTTGCACCAGTAAATTCCTGAGTCCGTATGTAGACTTCCATCCCGCAGTTTATCTTTTTAGCTTTTTTTGGTTGTGATAAGAATTTATAGACAGTTATAAGGAGTTTTGTTAATGACTTAAACAAGGAAATACAGCTACTTTGAAAAAGTTAAAAGAAAAATTTAAAACATTAGCAACACATAGTTAGGTTGTAGTTTAAACTGAGAATTTAAAACAGGTAAACAGCCAGGCTCGGTGGCTCAGCCTGTAATCCCACGCCTTTGGGAGGCTGAGGTGAGTGGATTGCCTGATCCTGCGGGTTCGAGACCCACCTGGGCAACTTGGCAAAACCTCATCTCTACAACAAATCAAAAATCAGCTGGGCGTGGTAGCCCGTGCCTGTAGTTCAAGCTACTTGGAAGGCTGAGGCGGAAGGATCACCGGAGCCCAGCAGGTCGAGGCTGCGGTAGCCAGGAGCGGCCACTGCACTCCAGTCTGGGTGACAGAGTGAGACTCCAACTCAACAAACAAACAAACAAACAAAACCAGGTAAACATTGGCAAGAGAAAACAGTTTTCCTTGTTTTTATAATAGGTCTGATATACTTTCACGATGATTGATATGTTAGAGGATGAAGCCCAGATTATTTTGCTATTTCTCCTATGTTGGATTAGTAATCCTTGTGCCTAGAAGGAGACACCAAAGTTGTTAGTAATTTGGCACTAAAAAGCACTATAGCCATCACAAACTTCTGTGAACAAAATTAATCTATCTGGTTTGCAGTTAGGTTGGGAGGGTGTGAGGCAGGTGTGGGTCCTGGAGCTTGCTTCTTATCTCACCCTAGAGAGACTGAATTAGAACTTGAAGAATTTAAGCATTAAAATTTTTAAAGCCGGGCTCGGTGGCTCAGCCTGTAATCCCAGCACTTTTGGAGGCTGAAGTGAATGGATTGCCTGAGTCTGTGGGTTCAAGACCCACCTTGGCAACTTGGCGAGACCTCATCTCTACAATAAAATAAAAAATTAGCTAGGCATGGTAACGCACACCTGTAGTTTTAGCTACTTGGAAGGCTGAGGCAGAAGAATCCCTGGAGCCCAGCAGGCCAAGGCTGCAGTGGCTAGGAGTGTGCCACTGCACTCCAGTCTGGGTGACTCCAACTCAAAAAAAAAAAATTAAAAACATAATGTTACAACACAAATGTTACAGTAGTTATTGCAAAAGTTACTTGTTTAGCTAGAATAACAGTTTTAAAATTTTGAAGAAAAAAACTATTTTTTTGTAACAAAGACAGTGGAGGAGAGAGGGAAAAATTACTTTGCTTTTTAACAAAGACAGTGAGGGAGGGCTATCTGAATTTTGTTTCTTTCTTTCCCCTCTCTATTGTTTAAAGGAGAAAATTCTTTTGGATAAGGCTATGTGATTTCAACATGGATGGCCAGGACCAAAAGCCTGGCACCTGTGTTAAATTAAAAAATTAATTTGGGTTCCAGCACCCTAATAACCCAGGGGATTGTTGGGGTGATGGTGAGCCAGGGCCAGGCAGTTTAGCAGATTTGCAGACCTCCCTAAGTGGCCACCATTTGTGAGTCATGTCCTCTCCTCTCTACAGCAGAGAGTGCACCTGTTTCCCAATGGCTTTCTGGCCTGTACAGTTTACAAGGTCCAGAAGGTTAAGGCCTTTTGGGGGCAACTACACTTCTGGTGCCCCCACAGACTGTACCCATAAGCAATGGGCACCATTCCCTTAGCAGGTTTGTTCTTACCAAGGGCCTGATGGGTAATTGGAGTTTTGTTACTAATTGTGACTGCCAATTGGGTTATCTCTTTAGCCCTCTAATTCTGCAGCCCTCCATGTTGGCAGCCTGTTACTTTTCTAGTACTTCAGATACAAAAAAGCTTCAGTTTTTTTAATATGTTACACATAAGACATTTTGATTATTTTTGTCTGTAACAGTTTGATGTAAAACCCTTTGGAGTGAACAGACCACATGAATGTGTAATGATTTGTTCCTGCTTATTTATAATTTTGAACAGGCAAAATTGTTAAAAACCCTTATGAATTATTAAATTGTAGTCTTAGTTGTGAGGTATAAACAATTAGGTGAGAGTGATCAGTTCCCATCCTTATTGTGCTCAGAGTACTAAGTATTTTATCCGTCCAGCATAAGTACTAGGCTCCATGAAAGTGACTTAAGGAGTTGGGAATGGCCAGTTTTTAAACCTTATAATGTAACCCAGGGTGTCTAGCATTTAAGGTTTACCTTTCTTATCAGAGGGTGCTAGTTAGGCACAACGGGTAATTTATTATTTTATTTATTTATTTTTTTGAGTTGGAGCCTCACTCTGTCACCAGCAGACTGCAGCAGTGTGCTCCCAGCAACCACAACCTCGACCTGCTGGCTCCAGTGATCCTTCCACCTCAGCCTTCCAAGTAGTCAAACTACAGATTGGGCAGACGTGCCCTGGGGCCACCAGCTGGGGATCCTGGGAGACATCTCTCAACCCCATCTGGAAGACAGGGTGGAAGCTGTCCTCACCTGTACCTGTAAGGGAGTCCAGAGCGGAGAAGTGCGGACTCAGCCTGTGTTCAGTTTAGCTCCTGGACGCACTGGAGGGCCGGTGAGAGGGGATCGTCTGGTACACCCAATTTTTCGGGTACACACCAGGCCCCCATTTGGAAGATAGCGCTGTCCTCATATTGAATGTAGCCCAGCACCAAGAGGAGTGGACTTGCCTTCAGATCGGTTTTGTCTTTGTCGCCACGGCCGTAGGAATTGTATTTTTGTGTTGGTGGCATCATTTTGTCTGCTGTGTTTGTGTGTGTGTGTTACTGTGGACAGAGACTGACTAATCCTCTAACTCTCATGACTGGTCATTTCTCGGACGTAAAGGAACGGGCTGATAATCTGAGTATAATTGTTTGCAAAAATCAAAAAAACCGGCTGTCCTTCAATGTAAAATGGCCACCAGAGGGCACTTTCTCACTAAGTTTTGCTTTGTAGGTTAAGCATATTATCTTCTTGTTCTCGTCAAGGCCGCCGGATCAGGTGCCTTGCATCCTCGTAACTGATAAACCCCCCCCACCGTGGCCCAAATCTTTTATTACACCCAAACAGGGCCGACGCTCAGAGTCCTGGCCTTGCAGGAAACAAAGTCCGGCCTGGGCGGCCAAGGTGCAGCACCGCGACCCTTACCCCAGCCCCCTGCAAGCGGGGTGAAGCGTGCGAGCCATGGTCTGCAGCCTGTGTGCGGCCTCTGGACCCGCCTTGCCCTGCCCACCGAGGCCCTGGGGGCCTGGGATGGGCACCTCTGGACGCTGCACACGGAACCTGCCCTGCTCTCGGCAGAGACAAAACTGAGAACAAAGAGGATTAATGAGCATGAGCAAATCAGTTGGAAAACTCAAGATTTTAAATATGGGAGACCACAAGGAGCCAGCTCTGATGCAAACACATGAGGGTCTTTATTCAGGCTCGAGTCTGGGCTCACGTTTGAAGCCAACGCAGCGACTTCAGGGATGAGAGCCCCAACCCAGGTTAACACACATCTTTTATACATAATTCTGAAGGGGTGGGGTGGCTTTACAAACTTGTGCACACAGGATTGGATAAAAACTATATGACGCAGTTACAAAGACTTTGATTGGTTGATTCGAGTTCGATTTGCGTGGGCTCAGGCTTAGTTACTTGTGATGGACAAGTAACTGCCAAACAGGTGGAATGGAATGCCAGATAAGCTAGGTTTACAGTCACTGCGTGTAAATTAACTTTGGCATGGGAGCCGGAGGTTTGAACCAACATAGAGACCACTAGGAGAGTAGCTAGCGCCTCAGAGTCTACTGCAATCTAAGCAAAGGAATGTCCGGGAGGGGATTATTGCTTAACATTCACACACTGCTAGCAGCAGTTGTGGAAGCAAAAGAAGCCAGCATGGCAATCGGGACAAACAAAAGCTTAACAAAGTTCTAAGTACAAACACTGCTTAAGACATTGTATAACTATACAACCAGTTACTACCTGGCATCTGACATGTGCCTAGTTCTACGGGATCTGAGGTAGGATTTAAAATACTAAGAATTTATAAAATATAGTGAACGTGAGTTAGGAATATATATAAAATGCAATGAACGCTTCTTTTTACAGCAAGTATAGTTTTCTTTTGAATCTCTTGGGTCTCTCAAAGGCAGTCACGTGCAACATCTCCAAGAAAACGATTTAAACCAGGACTCTGGGGGGTCAACTGTTCTTAAATAAATCTTTTCTTCTCTCACCTCTGTGTGTTGCAATTCTTTGCAATTTACTCGGATCTCTAGGTTCCCAGTGCACACCTCCGGTTTGCCAGCCCCGGCGGTGCTGCGCCCCTTGCTCCATCCATTTTCCCTCACCCTGTCCAGTATCCTAACAATCACGATGACTTGATCTAGGGATCTACACCTGGACATTACACATCAGGCGACTGTGGTGCTGTCACCCACTGCCACCGGCCCATAGTCAACTTCCCCCGCCTCTTCTCCAAGCATTTACCCCCAGGCCCTCTGGAAAACCCAGACTACAAGCCCTGACTGGGACATAGAGATTCACGATCCGCTGTTGGCCCAAAGGAATCCCTTAACACTGTGCTGGAGCCTCCATTTACCTTCTAGGAGGAAAGAGGTATGGGGCAAGAACCACAACTCCTTCCCCCAGGGGCCCCCACGCAGGTTAAACCACCCACGACATTCCTGGGTCTCACACATACATACTAGAGAAGCCTCCAGTAGAGCGAGGTCGCCAAGGGGACAGGACCCTGGGGACCAATCCAGACCCACCCTGTGAAGAGTGAACCGGGCGAGCTGCCGGCGGGCACAGGTCCAGGATCAGAAGTGAGGGGAAGGCCGGTCGGCCACAACCGGGTCATCCGTGTCCATCATGCCTCTCGTTCTTGCACCCACACCTATACTCACCATCTCCCGGCTTCTGGTTGTCCCAGCGTCCTCCCTACGGACTCCCCAGACCCGTATGTCACAGGGCGAAAAGGGAAGAAGCAAATACACGTGGCTGCCTCCGAGATGATTCGGCATTGCGCAGACCCAGAAAACAAAAGACCCGGTCAGAACCAGGAAGCCACCAACTCACTTTAATCTCCTTTCTGATTGGGCAGTTCCGAACTGGCATCGCTGATTGGATAAGGCAACAGGTCACCACCCTTCTGAGCTTGAATGACAGCAGATGTGATCCAACAGGGCTGGAGGAGGAAAGAAAAAAGAAAAGCATAAGCCAGGCTCGCTGGCTCAGCCTGTAATCCCGTGCCTTTGGGAGGCTGAGGTGAGTGGATTGCCTGAGCCCGAGGGTTCGAGACCCACCTGGGCAGGTGAGACCTCATCTCTACAATAAAATTTTAAAAAAAATTAGCTGGGCATGGTAGCGCGCGCCTGTAATTCCGGCTACTCGGAAGGCTGAGGCAGAAGGATCGCTGGAGCCCAACAGGTTGAGGCTGTGGTGACCGGAAATGGCCACTGCACTCCAGTCTGGGCAACAGAGTGAGACTCCACCTTAAAAAACAAAACAAAATAAGAAAAGCACTTTTTTTCCTGTAGCATTTTGAAGTTGAGTTACCTCCCTGCACCGGAAGTTGGGGGGAGGAGCAGGATGTGGCCTGCATCGCGGAGCTTGCTGGGAACTGTAGTACAAGAATGAGGCCTAGTGGCTTGATCACTGAGCTGCAGGACTCCGTCCTAGTCAGTAGAGGCAGCAAAACACTTCAATGTACACTGAGAGTAGTTTCAAGGGGAGCCCATATATTTTGCCCTGCTCTGGAAATCCACATCCACCAGTGACATGTCGGACAAACTGGCCATTGCCACACCCAAGTACCAAAGAAACAAGGCCCTTGAAAGAAGAGTAAAAAGTAAAAAGGAATAAATATATGGATAAATAAATAAATAAGAAAAAATAAAGAAATAAGCCCCCAATGCTCCTGAATACAATGCCAAACTCCAGAAGCTTAACTCAGGACTAGGAATACCAAACTCCCAATTATAGAAAGACTCTGAAGTTCTTAGAAACTGAAACATTTTTAAAAAAGGAGAACTCCAAAATGAGCACCAGCCAGAAGAAAGGTAAACAAATTGGCAGTTGCCACAAAAAAGCAAAGCTCCAACCATCCAAAAGAGGCCTGATGAGGATAAACCCACTAAGGGAGATGGTATCAGCTGCTATGAATGTGGTCAATCTGGGCACCTAAAGCATAATTGTTCTTAATGACCTAAGCCCCCAGGACCTTGTCCAATATCCGGACTAAAAAGTCACTGAAAGTAATGATGTGACCTCTTCCGAAGTGGGGGGGAACACCTAGTTTGGTGACGGTGGCTATTGACTGAAGGGGGAGGGGCATAGCTCAGCGTAGCACTCCGTATGCCATCCATACAGAGAATCCTTGGGTCTATATGAGTATGACTGGAGTCCAAATTAATTTCTTAATTAATACTGAGGCTACGTTTCTAGCCCTTGTGCTCATACGGAACTTTTTTTGTGAAAGGGAAAAGAAGCAGCCTCTTCCCCTGGGATTGTAAGAGGTGGGGATGAAAGAAATGGCTTCACCTTGAAACACGTGTTACTCCCTTCCTGGAGGTTTTTCTTTGAAGGTTTCTCCTCTGTAAACATTGCAAGATAAATTGTATCCTTACCCACTACACCTGCCTGTAAACTCGCTAGCTTGCTGATGTCAGCAGAATACTGCAATAAGAGCTCTGGAAAAGGTCCAATTCTAATTTTAGCTAACCAAGATGTAAGCTAGGACTACTAAAGGAAGCTCTAAGTGGTGGCTTGGGGCCATCTTTCTTGAAATTCTCTTCCTGCAAGCAGCTGCCAGCTGGCAGAATCTTTACTAATAAACTTCTCCTTTGTTAAAATTAAGTCAGTGGGCTGTTATTTATTTATTTATTTATTATTTTTTGAGTTGAAGTCTCGCTCTGTCACCCAGACTGGAGTGCAGTGGCCACTCCCGGCCACCACAGCCTTGACCTGCTAGACTCCGGCGATCCTTCCACCTCAACCTTCCAAGTAGCTGGAATTACAGGCATGCGCTATCACTCATGGCTGATTTTTTGATTTATTGTAGAGATGAGGTCTCGCTACCCAGGTGGGTCTCAAACCTGTGGGCTCAGGCAATCCACTCACCTCAGCCTCCGTGGGATTACAGGCTGAACCACCAAGCCCAGCTTAGTGGGCTGTTATTTAATCACTCGGACTTCACTTTCTCCTAATAACTTCTCTCTAGTGGGAGTTAAAGGTGTTCCCAAAACTAAATGTTTCACCTAACAGTTACTAAAATGTGAATTCAAATTATGACTGTAAAAGTTTATCTATAAATAAATTAAAGGAAAGCAAAGAGCAAAGGAAAAATATAAAAAGGTTGTTGGTATACAAATAAGGTTTTAGTAAGAAAACAAAAATAAAATGGTATAAGCATGCCAAAAATGGTATAAGAAAAGTCTGTAAAAAAATACATACAAAAGAAACTCTATAAACAATCTAGGCATTATGAAGTCTTTTCTGAATGCAAGTCCCCAAACATTTTCAGATTTCTCTTCAAATTTTATATAAAATTTACTTAAATGCCTAGTTCAAATTACAGTCTAAAACAATCTGTCAGGCTACCATTATAGTCCAGAAATACAAAAGCTGGTACTTGTAATAAAGTGACAGAAATTAAAAGTTTACCCTTTAAGTTATGTTAATAACTTCGGGCCTTGTAGCTTTTGTACAAAAAGGTAATCAGCCACTGCCAGCAATTGTCAAAATGTAGGCCTGACTTTATTCCTTTTATTGAGCTAGAATCCAGTAATTTCATGCCCACATAACGGTCAAGCAAAAAAATTCCAGCCAGTGCATGCAAACAATGCACTGCTGAAACAAATCTGGATACCTCAAGTCAGACAAGGAAAATTTTCGATCTCTGGCTAGGCAGGACTGTACCCATTATCAGCTCTGAAGAAATTACAGAAGACGGACCTTCACCCCCAGCATCCCAAATGATTATGGGATTGAAAAACCTCTAAAGAATAAACAATTTAGTCAGGGTAGCTAGCACAGGCTAGACATAAATAAGTTTCCTATAGGTAGGTTTTAAAGGCGTTCAAATGTTTCTACTGCAGGCCAAGTGGCAACCTATCCCACCCCTTGACAAATCCAGGGAAAACTCTATCAGATGTAAAACTAGGACAGTACAATCTTTCAATTTGCAAGTTAACATAATAATCGCTAGAAATCCTTTGGAGACATGTGTAAACTAAACATAGGTATTTGGTATTTCATCATTCAGGATCCAAGTCCCTGAAATGGAATTTGTTAAATCTTTGAAATTGTTTAATGGTAGGCCTTCTTCCTACACCTCTGAAAAAAGGGGCTACAAACATAAATGCTCTTAAGAAAATGTTGTCTATTTGGGACAAATTTTAATCATAGTTTATAAGCTTATTTCCCTAGATGCTTCTTGGACCAGAAGAAACTCAAATATCCCAGGGGAGTAAGTGCTGCTAAAAAATTGAAGAAAGGAAGAACCCAACCAACAACTGAGGCCATTTATTGTTCTTTTGTATAGCAGATCTAAGCTGGCCTTCCAGGACTGGGAGTGCACTGCAGATTCAGCAACACCCCTTAAGCTGACCTTCTGGAAAGTCAAAATTTCTCAAGCCATGCTCTAAAGCCTGAGAATTCTCCAGCGCTGCTTCAGTCACACACAAGGTTGACGGATCGACGCACGCAGAAAATTAAGGACTCAGCTTAAGAACTCAGCGGACATTACTGATAAGCCATTGTTTTGCTTTGTCAACCTTTATATTTGCTAAACTGCTTGTAATTTTAATTGCTGTAAAACTAATTTTATTTGCTGTAGGATTAACACAGTTGTTCTCATTGAGTATGTTAGAAAAGGGTTTCACTAGCATTCCCATTCTATATTATAATAGGAAATGTTCGTGTGCTTTTATGTATTTCTGCCTAATTTGGGTGTTTATCGCTTCCCTCACACACCCAGCATGTACGTGTATAGAAATGATCTGGCCAGACATAAGAGTTTTCCATCATCATTCATCCCAGCCAGAAGTTTGTTCTGGTGGCCAACAAGGCCTGTTTGGTTTTGGGCATCTGCTTATGAAAATAAATCTTCTCAATGCACAAAAGGGCTATTTTGGACATATGAAAAGTTTGCATATCCCCAGCCCCCAGCATTATGAAAAGGCACATGTACCACAGGAATAACCCAACAGAATTTTTCCTTCTGCCCAACCCAAGGGTGGATGAACTGGGCATCGGAGTCCAGCAGTAGAGGCTGCAGTGGCTGGAAGCAGTCACTGCGCTCCGATTGGGTGACAGAGTTAGACTCCAACTCAAAAAAAAAAAAAAAAAGCATAACTGAGGGAAGCCCAGAGGTATTGACAACAGGGTGAGTAGAAGATTCAAGGGTCAGATCTTAATGCCCAACATTGGTTAGGGAACAAAAAGGAAACAAAGCACATGCTGCCTAGTGGTTTCCCGGAAGTTCCTGGTCCACAATGTCAAGGAGCTGGAAGTGCTGCTGATGTGCAACAAATCTTATTGTGCTGAGATTGTGCACAATTTTTCCTTCAAAAACCGCAAAGCCATTTAGAAAGAGCAGCCCAACTGGCCATCAGAGTCACCAATCCCAATGCCAGGCTGCGCAGTGAAGAAAAGAATAGACAGCTGGTGCATGTTTTGTGTTTAAATAAAACCATAAAAACTCCCAAAAAAAAAAAAAAAAGAAAACCCCTTCCACTTGACTCCGCCCATCTAGCCCATCACCTGATAGCATTAGATGCTAATGTCTGGCAACTATCGATATATAAATCTCATGTGGTACTGAAATGAGCTAAATCAAGTAATAAAATCAAATTGCTGGCAAAATAATATTAAACAGCTTACTCTATTTTGTTTAAAACTTTCATCCTAGTTACCTGTCTGACCAAAGAATCAAGGCCTACATGTGATCATAGTACGTACCCATGATGACAGAAGCTTTGTCCCCTTTTGGGGCAGGTTATGCTCCTTGCCTACTGCCCATTACAGAACTCCTTCGCCATAAGTTCCATGCAATTGTATGCTTTGCTAACTGAAATTAAATGTTACACTTTGACATTTTCATAGTTTGTTCTTATATACTGTTAATGACCTAACCAAGGTAACTCCATTGTGTAATGATTCTTCTTCCCTGTCTCTATGTAACTCCCTTTAAAACTATATTTTTTTTTTTTTTTTTTTTTGAGTTGGAGTCTCACTCTGTCGCCCAGACTGGAGTGCAGTGGCCGCCCCCGGCCACCGCAGCCTCGCCTGCTGGGCTCCGGCGATCCTTCCACCTCTGCCTTCCAAGTAGCTGGAATTACAGGCATGCGCTCCACCCCAGCTGATTTTTTTGATTTATTGTAGAGATGAGGTCTCGCTGCCCAGGCGGGTCTCGAACCCGGGGGCCCAGGCAATCCACTCACTTCAGCCTCCCAAAGGCGGGGATTACAGGCTGAGCCACCGAGCCCGGCTAAACTATATCTTAAGGGCAGAACTCCAGGGACTTTCTGGGCACTGGCTTACTTAGGACATGAAATTAATCAAAGCTTCCTAACAATAAAAGTTCCCAATTTGGTTGCCAAGTTGTTAGTTAATAGTTGCTATGGTCACAAGTTGCTACATAGCTAATATTGCAAATTTTACCTATAAAAGCTTACACAAGCTGCACCAATTTGCCAAGGGGTTTCCTGGCATTTGCTTATTCTTGAACCATGCATTTAAAAAATTTAATAATTAATCAAATACAACTGCTGTGAACTTCTTCTTATTTTTGGGTCATAACACTACAACCTACATCAAAGACCCATGGCCCTGGACAGTCCTGTGGTCTTAAACCTCCTTTCCCCAAAAGGCCCTTTGAAAAACCCAGTTCTCGGCTTTTCCATGCCTCACTTGCCTCTGTCTCCCCCCTTTCCAATCTGTGAAAGGTGGTTAATAAACTTTACTTCTTTCTACTTTCCCCTTTGTTGCAATCTGGCATTATTTCATGGCAAAAATCCACCTTGCCTCGTTTATGCTTTCACAGAGGACAGGAATAATTTATCCCTTTTTCCCCCTAAAGACCAGCAATGCATGTGAAAATGCAAAGAAACCACTCACTTAATTAACTTAAATGTATTTCCGATAAATTACTATCTTGGAGGAAGACAAAACTTAGACTACACCAACAGCAATGTCACAGTGAAATGTCAAAATGAGGCAGGGACACATCGATAGATAAATTTCCCATAGGCTGGTTTTAGGAAGCAGCCAGACATTTTAAAATGACATTTTACTGCAGCCCAAAGTTGGCAGCCATTCCACCTGGCAAATCAAAAGAAAACCCTGTAAGATGTAAGAATAGGACAACCCATAATTATAATCACAAAGAATCTTTCATGCTGGGCACGGTGGCTCACGCCTATGATCCCAGCACTTTGGGAGGCAGAGATGACAGGATTTCCAGAGCTTACAGTGTGCAAACCATCCGCAGCAACTTGGTGAGACCTCGTCTCTAAAAAAAATTTTTAAAAAATTAGCCGGGCATGGTGGCACATGAATGTGGCTCCAGCTGCTTAGAAAGATGAACTAGAAGGATCGCCAGCAGATTGAGGCAGAGATGGCCATGAATGTGCCATTGCACTACAGCCAGGGGGAAGAGTGAGACGCCAATAAATAAATAAATAAAAAAAAAGGGCAGACACAGTAACTCAAGCTGTCATCCCAGCATTTTGAGAGGTCAAGGCAAGAGGATTGCCTGAGCCTGTGGGTTCAAGATGACCCGAGCAACTTGGTGAGTCCTCGTCTGTAAATAAATCAAAAATTTGCCAGCTGTGTTAGCACATGTCTGTAGTTCACATAACGCAGGAGGTGGCCACAAAATTATTGATTAATACACTATGTGACAGAGTGAGATTCTGACTAAAAATGTATTTGAATACTAAAGTGTTTTATCACATAAAGAAAGATCTGAGTACTCCATATACTCACTCATAAGTGGACCCAGCACATTTATCAGAATATTATAAGAAAGTGATTGGAGCCGGGCTCAGTGGCTCAGCCTGTAATCCCGTGCCTTTGGGAGGCTGAGGTGAGTGGATTGCCTGAGCCCCCGGGTTCGAGACCCGCCTGGGCAGCGAGACCTCATCTTTACAATAAAGCAAAAAATCAGCCGGGCATGGTAGCGCGTGTCTGTAATTCCGGCTACTCGGGAAAGGGTGAGGCGGAAGGATCGCCGGAGCCCAGCAGGTCGAGGCTGCGGGGGCAGGAAGCGGCCACTGCACTCCAGTCTGGGCGACAGAGTGAGACTCCAACTCAAAAAAAAAAAAAAAAAAAAAAGAAAGTGATTGGGAATACTGGAAAACTGCCATAGCAGGGGGGATAACATCAATAATTGTACCCAACTTTACCTGTACAATGACTGCTTATGACCTAACCCTGAATTGTACCCTACATTTTTAAAATAAAGATAATACAAAAAGAGAGAAAACCACAGAAACACAGTGTCCCTGGATGAGGAAAAAGTCAAAACACAATTTCTACTCCACA
Organism: Cephalopachus bancanus; assembly: GCA_027257055.1. Classification (NCBI taxonomy): domain Eukaryota; kingdom Metazoa; phylum Chordata; class Mammalia; order Primates; family Tarsiidae; genus Cephalopachus; species Cephalopachus bancanus. Next base: position 133,767 of record JAPVLO010001279.1, on the reverse strand, counting down.
CTAAGATTTTCGAGTCATTTCTTTGTTGAAAAATCACATTTGAATAGAAATGTAAAAATTAGTAGAAACACTTTGCAAGCATGTTGCAACATTACACCATGATCAAACTCCCTTTATGTCAGTGAAGCTTAGGAGGTTCAGCTTTGGGAATCTATCAATACAAATTTGTCACATTAATAAAATCAATGAGAAAGACATATACTCTTGTTAATAGATTTTAAGATTTTGTGAAATTAACAAAAAAAATTACATTTAAATACCAAATTATAAAGAAGTGTAAAATATTTCTGAAAAACATGAGAAAGAGTAGAAATGAAAAAGAATGAAAATACATGCCAGGAAGAAAGATTAAGTGGTATCATTAAGTCAATAATCCTCTAATCAGTTTATCAATTGAGCTTGATGCTGATATACGTACCAGCTGTTTGTGTTCTGAAGAAAAAAAAAAAAATTTTCAAGCAACATATAAATTGGAAATCCATATAAAGTTTGAAAGACATTATTATACACAATAAAGACTTTAAAAGTTAAACAGTGTGATATTTTTAAAAAAAGACTGAGGGGCAGGCTTGGTGTTCAGCCCGATCCCAGCACTTTGGCAGGCCGAGGTGAGTGGATTACCTGAGACCCGGGTTCGAGACCTACCCAGGCAATTTGACAAGACCTCATCTCTACAATAAGTCAAAAATTAGAGTGTGAGAGCACGTGACTGTATTTTCGGCTACTTGGAAGACTGAGGCGGAAGGATCACCAGAGCCAAGCAGGTCGGGATTGTGCCACTGTACTCCAGTCTGGGCGACGGAGCGAGACTCCAACTCAAACCAAAATAAAAATAAAAACAGACTGAGACTGGAATACTGCCGGGGGAGTGAGGGGCATACCTCATCAACAAGTGAACGTGCATAATGTTTATTTGTATACACATCGTCTAACCAGCAATTTTTGCCTCATCCTCCTCTGGCAATTCTTTCCAGGTGAGATTATCTGGACAAGTCACATCTACATATTGAAAATATGCCTTTATTATTTATTTATTATTTTGTTGTTGTTGAGTTGGAGTCTCACTCTGTCACCCAGACTAGAATGCAGTGGCCGCTCGACCACCACAGCCTCGACCTGCTGGTTTTCAGCAATCCTTCCACCTCAGCCTGCCAAGTACCTGGAACTACAGGCACGTGCTACCACGCCCGGCTGATTTTTTAAATTTATTGTGGAGATGAGGTCTCACCAAGTTGCCCAGGCGGGTTCTCGAACCCACGGGCTAGACAATCAACTCACCTCAGCCTCCCAAGGCACGGGATTACAGGCTGAGCCACCGAGCCCGGCTTATTATTATTATTATTATTTGAGTTGGAGTCTCACTCTGTCCCCAGACTGCAGTGCAGTGGCCCTCCCAGCCACCGCAGCCTCGACCTGCTGGGCTCCGGCGATCCTTCCCCTCAGCCTTCCAAGTAGCTGGAACTACAGTCGAGCGCTACCACGTCCGGCTATTTTTTTTTTTATTGTAGAGATGGGTCTTGCCAAGTTGCCTAGGCGGGTCTCGAACCTGAGGGCTCAGGCAATCCCTCACCTCAGTCCCCCAAAGCGTGGGATTACAGGCTGAGCCACCAACCAGTATATTTTTTTTTTTTTTTGTTAAATGTATTTTACGAGTCTGAGTCTCACTCCATAACTCAGGAGGCATGAAGTGGCTCCACACAGCTTATCACAATCAAATGAAATACCTTGGCATCTTCCTAACCAGAGATGTGAGAGATCTTTACAATGAAAAGTACAAAACATTTCTCAAAGAAATCAAAGATGACACAAACAAGTGGAAAAATATTCTGTGCTCATGGATTGGAAGAATCAAATTATTAAGATGTCCATTCTACCTAAAGGAATCTACAGATTAACAACACCCATAAAATTACCAGCAACATTCTTCTCAGACCTAGAAAAAAAAATACAGGAATTCATATGGAAACCTAAATGACCACAAATAGTCCAAAAATCCTCAGCAAAACAAAAACAAAAACAAAGCAGGAGGTATCACACTCCCAGACTTTAAACTTTATTATAAACCTACATAATTGAAACAGCCTGCTATTGGTACAAGAACAGGCATATAGACCAATGGAATATAATTGAGATTGCAGAAGCAAAATCTCAATTTCTCAACCAACTCATCTTTGACAAAGCCTCCACCACCTACCACTGAGGAGACAAGAACCTATTCAGTAAATGGTGCTGGGGAAACTGACTGACCACATGCAGAAGATTAAAACAGGACCCCTATGTATCCCCATACACAAACATTAACTTTTTAATTTGTATAATGAACATAATTGATTTGTATTGACTTTACTGGGCCAATTTCTTCAGTGAAAACTTTGGAGAGTTTATAAGTCTAGGGGTTGTTTTCATTTTTGTTTTACTTTTGTATTTTTTTACATTCCAACAATGTGCTTGGTGTGTAATAAAAGCTCTATAAAATGCAATAAATGTTTCTCTTAGAGTGAGTTCCTGTCTCTATATAAGAGAACATTTTCAGAATGTAGAAACTGCATTGTTTCTCCGTGTGGATTCTACATAAACAATCCATTAACATATTTTGTTTATTATGTGTATTATGTACTGCATTCTTACAGTAATGTAAGCAAATTAATCCAAAGAGGCAACTGAATACTGCATGTTCTCACATATAAATGAGAGCTAAACACTGCATACACAGAGGTATAAAGATAAGATTGGTAGACACTAAAAATTGATGAAGTGCGAGGGAGCCAAGAGTTGAAAAATGCCTGTTGGGCACTGTCTGCAGTGCTTTGGTGATAGTTTTGTCAGATGCTTAAATCTCACCATCACACAATACTCCCATGTAATAAGCATATACAGGTACCAACTGAATTTTTTTAAAAAGGAGGGAATCATAAAGAAGAAAAAGTATCTTTCCTATTCATTAAATCAAAGCAAGTCATCATAAAGCTCTTTATCCTTGTTGTCTTCACCACAGGATTTGAGGATGAGGTGGAAGTAGAGAGTCTGGCCTCACTGTCTTAAATGGCACAGGTCAAACAGGTGGCAAAAGGTAGGAGAATTGGGGCACTTGGTGTAGCTTGAGAGTAACACATGTTGCTTTCTGTCTGATGGTGAATATTTTCAGGCTGGGCTGGGTGACTCCGCCTGTAATCCCAGCACTTTGGGAGGCCGAGGTGTGTGGATTGCCTGATCCCATGGGTTTGAGACCAGCCTGGGCACCTTGGTGAGGCCTCGTCTCTACAATAAAATAAAAAATAGGTGGGCATGGTTGCGCAGCTGTAGTTCCTGCTACTCGGAAGGCTGAGATGGAAGAATTGCTGGCGCCTAAAATGTTGACGCTGGAGTGGTCGTGAGCATGTATGCCACTGCACTCCAGCTTGGATGAAGGAGTGAGACTCCAACTCAAAAAAAAAAAAATTAATTTCTCTAAAAACATGGCTATATGATAACAATTCACTTCCACTATTTGCCTTAGTTTGAGTGCCCTGTTGTAAAGGGTCCCTGTTACAAAAGAAGTCAAAAACAATCTCCATTGTCAGAACATTTCCATCAGCTTGTCTAATGGCAATTTCCTTACTGGGATTGCTTCTCCATTTTTTTTTTTTTTTTTTTGTAATGCTGAAGTCTGACCCTGTTGCCCAGGCTGGAATACAGTGACATGCTCATGGCCACTGCATGCTCCAAATGATGGGATCAGGCTATCTTTCCCCTTTAACTTCCTGAGTAGCTGGAACCACAAACATGTGCCACTATACCCAGCCCATTATTAGAGTTGTAGAGACAAGTTCTCAAGAAGTTGCCCAGACTGGCCTGGAAGCCCTAGATTCAGGCAGTCCTCTCTACTCTGCCTCCCAAACTGCTGGAATTACAGACATAAGCCACCATGCCTAGCCTCTTCTGTTTCCTTTAAAATTACCAGACACTGAATTGGGAGCACTCTTTTCATTAAGTCATCTGCTAACTTCACTGGTGTGGCCCTGAGCTCCGAAATACCTTCACCATTTGTATCTTGATACCCTTCCCTTTCCACTGTTTTGCCATATACACAAACATTCTTTTAATTTCCTTGATTGGCTCTGGAGAGACCAAGTGCTCATATGGAAAACATTACATGATGTGGGAAACAGAATCTCACAACACTTGAATTCATCACATAGCAGCAGGAGATGGCCACAAAATTATTGATTAATACACTATGTGACAGAGTGAGATTCCCACTAAAAAAATATATATATACTCAAGTGTTTTATCACATGAGCAAAGATCTGAGTACTACATGTACTCACTCCTAAGTAGACCTTGGAAAATTATCAGAATACTATAAGAAAGTGATTGGCAGTAGTGGGGCACTGCCATGGTGGGGGGTATAACATTGTTATGACTGAGCTGCAAGAAAGAGACACACCAGCATTTTGAGTTTAATTAATTATGAGTACATTATTAACACGCAGGGCAAGAGCAGGCTCACACCAGAAAAAAACTCTTGATGCTTGAGCTGAGTTTGCAACAAGCATTTAAAGGCAAAAACTGCAAGTGGGCTACATAGCAGGAGATGAGGGTACAAGGTACTAAAGACAAAAGAAACAAACTCTTGGATTTCAGTTAACAAGGCATTCAATTACATGGAACCTGTGGCTAGGGAGTTTTCAATGACCAGCAAGAAGGGTCAACATGATCAGGGGAATGCAGTTGTGGGTCTGTGGTCATAGGAATGTTACAACAATTACACAATAGGGGGTGCATTTTTAACTCAGGCAGACAGCAAATATGGAGAATTTCAGCAAAATGTAGTTACTTATGTCAAGCAAGTTATTGCAATTATTTTACATATTTCATTAACTATTTCAAAATCAATATGGGTATCAAAACTTTATATGTACAATGACCACTTTTGAGGTAACACTCAATTATACCCTACATTTTAAAATAATAATATAAAAAAGAAATAGACAAAACAGAAACCCAGTTTCCCTGGATGAAGACAATGTCAACACACAATTTCTATTCCATACTAAGAATTTCAAGTCATTTCCTTTGTAGAAAAATCACATTTGAATAGAAATGTAAAATTTATTAGAAACATTGTGTCAATATGTTACATTACATAATAATCAAGCTCCCTTCATATCAGGAATGCATAGGAGATTCAGCATTTGGGAATGCATCAATACAATTAGTTACATTAAAAAAATTGGCCGGGCTCGGGGGCTCAGCCTGTAATCCCAGCACTTTGGGAGGCCAAAACTAGTGGATTGTCTGAGCCTGCAGGTTTGAGACCTGCCTGGGCAGCTTGGTGAGACCTAGTCTCTACAATAAATCAAAAACTAGCCAGGTGTTGTGGTGGGCGCCTATAGTTCCAGCTCCTTGGAAGGCTGAGGCAGAAGGATCGCCAGAGCCCATGTTGAGGCTGCAGTGGTCTGAGAGTGCCACTGCACTCCAGTCTGGGTGACAGAGTGAGACTCCAACTCAAGATAGATAGATAAATAAATAAATAAATAAATAAATAAATAAATAAATAAATAAATAAAATCAATGAGATATATAATCTTGTCTGTAGATTAAAAAGACTGTGAAGCTTTTACAAAAAAATTATACATTACAGAGCAAATTACAAAGAAGTGTAAAATATTTCTCAAACATGAAAAACAGTAGAAATGAAAAAAATGAAAATACATGTTTGGGAAGAAAGATTAAATAATATCATTAACTTAATATTCCTCCAATCACTTTATCAATTGAGCTTGATACGGATATATATACCAGCTGTTTGTGATGTGAAGAAAAAAATTGTTACCAAAAATATCTAAAGCCATAAAAAATCTGAGAGACATTATTATACATAATAAGGACTTGAAGTAAAGTGGTGTGATAGTGACTTTAAAAACAGAGTGAGAATGGAATACTGCCAGGGGACTGGAGGGAAATAGCTCATCAAAAAGTGTACCTGAATAATGGACATTTGTATACATAACTCTGAATTGTATCACACATCTTAAAAATAAATAAGTCATGCTCAGTGGCTCAGCCTGTAATCCCAGCACTTTGGGATGCCGAGGCCAGTGGATTGACTGTGAGCCTGTGGGTTTGAGACCCACCTGGGCAACTTGGCAAAACCTCATCTCTACAATACATAAAAAATGAGCCAGGCATAGTAGTGTGTGCCTGTAGTTCAGGTTACTTGGAAGGCTGAGGCAGAAGCATCCCTGGAGCCCAGCAGACTGAGACTGTGGTGGCTGGGAGCATGCCACTGCACTCCAGTCTGGGTGGCAGAGTGAGACTGCAACACTAAAAAACAAATAAATAAACAAATAATAAAAGACTAAAAAATCCAAGGGAATAGAATGTTTACCAGTAGAATAAGACATATATGGAGGCTGGGCATGGTGACTCACGCCTGTAATCCCAGAACTTTGCAGGCTGAGGTGAGAGGATTGCCTGAACCCATATGCTCAAGACCAGCCTGGGCAACTTGGTGAGTCCTCGTCCGTACAATAAAAAAAAAAAATAGCGGGGCATGGTGGTGCATGCCTGTGGTTTCAGCTACTTGGACGACTGAAGAAAAAGGATCACTTCAGCCAAGTAAGTCAAGGCTGCAGAGTCTGGCTTTTAGTGTGTCACTGCCCTCTAGCCTGGATGACAGTGTGAGATTCCTACTCAACAAAAATCTTCTCATAGACTACTTGGAGAATAAATCTTGTCAATCCTGTCTGGGTGAAAGAGTCCATGAATCAAGAAAAATAAAACCAAAGAAAAAAACCTCAAAAAAAAAAGATATGAAAACCTCTTTTTGATATTGGTCTTAGTAATGAGTTTTTTATATGACCATAAGAATACAGGACTAAAAGCAAATATTAGCTAGTTCGACTGCCTCAAACTAAAAATCTTCTTCCCGGTAAAGAAAGAAGGATTACAGAACAAGTGAAAATGTTTGCAAGTCATATATCTGATTCATTTTTTTGATATTCAACACATACAAAGAAATTATGCAAATCAAAGACAAAAACAAGCCTGGGCCTGGCATGGTGATGGCTGAGGGCGTCCTGGCCACCACACGAGGGAAGCTGGCCAAAGATGATGCCGCCATGGAGACGGCCGAGGAGGCGAAGGAAGCTGTCGAAGTGGACATCACGGAGCTCTGCCGGGACATGTTCGCCAAGATGGCCACCTACCTGACCGGGGAACTGACCGCCACCAGTGAAGACTATAAACTCCTGGAAAATATGAACAAACTAACCAGCTTGAAGTATCTTGAAATGAAAGCTGTTTCTATAAACATTAGTAGAACCTTAAGGGACTTAAACCAGAGGTATGCGGGGCTGCAGCCATACCTGGACCAGATCAATATCATCGAGGAGCAGGTGGCAGCTTTGGAGCAGGCGGCTTACAAGTTGGACGTGTATTCAAAAAAACTGGAAGCCAAGTACAAGAAGCTGGAGAAGCAGTGACAAACTTACCGCTAAGGGACAAAACCTTTTTTAATGTGGAAGAATGGTTTATGAGCCCTGAGTCCTGACAGATTGTCCAAATTCCTTGAAAAGCAACTGGGCTGGTTGTCCCAGAAACATCACAATGCTGGCGTCAACTGGAGGACTGTGGCCGGCCTGCCCCTCCTTCGAGGCAGCGTCCCTCAGAATCGCACACTCAGCTCCTTACCTTTTACTTGAATGCTTCCGCATCCCTTCAGGACAGGCTCTCAAGGCTCAGGCAACCCCGGGACTTGCCAGTAAAATGCAGTGACAGGGCCTGTTTTTCTGTGGTAGTGGTTTATTACGATATTACTTTAAGTGGCTGGGTTTTTTAGTTACTGTGTAAATGGTGGTTTTTTTTTTCTTCTGTTAATGATGTTAATATGTTGTTAACAGGATTCTCAATTTCAAAAGGAAAACAAAAACTTTGTAGCTTATCGCCTTGTGAATAGCAGTAATTTGCTTTTTTATAACATTGCAAATAACACACAATCTTAAAATAATTCCAAGCCGAGTCTTTTAGACTGAGCAGAAATAGTGAAAGGAGTCTTTTGTTGGCTGGGGTCTGGGATGAGTCCCTCTGTTTCCTTTCTTTGTGAGTCCGATGTCTGGGGACAGATGACACTTGACATGTGCTCCCTTTTGGAAATGTGATGACAGAGACAAGATGTGTATATGTTGGGTGGGGAGGTAGGGACTGCCTCATGGAATAAAGCATTTTATAAAACAACCAAAAAAAGACAAAAACAAGAAAATGAAAATCACAACTAAAAAATAGCCCCAAGAATGGTTATCTTTTCAATGAAGACATACAAATTGTTAACATGTATATGAAACGGAGGCAACATCACCAATCACGAGGCACTCTCAAATCAACCCAATAATAAGATATCATCTGAGACCTGTTAGGATGGCTAATGTCAACCAGAGAGAGATAAGTATTGAAAAGGATGTGAAGAAAAAGAAATCACATACACAGTTGGTGAGTTTCAAATTGGTAGGATGAAAATCATTGAGTATTCTACAAAAATAAAAATAAAAAAAAACTAACATACAACACCGAAATCCCTTTTCTGTATCTATAACCAAAGGAAATAAAATCAGTATCTCAAAGTATCTACACCCCTATGTTCATTACAGCATTGTCAAAATGGCCAAGCTAGCCGGCTTGGTGACTCAGCCTGTAATCCCGCACCTTTGGGAGGCTGAGGTGAGTGGATTGCCTGAGCCCACAGGTTCGAGACCCGCCTGGGCAGCGAGACCTCATCTCTACAATAAATCAAAAAATCAGCCGGGCGTGGTAGTGCATGCCTGTAATTCCGGTTACTGGGAAGGCTGAGGTGGAAGGATCACCAGAGCCCAGCAGATCGAGGCTGCAGTGGCCGGGAGCGGCCACTGCACTCCAGTCTGGGCAACAGAGTGAGACTCCAACTCAAAAAAAAAAAAAAAAAAAAATGGCCAAGCTATAAAAACAACCTTAATGCTTCTGGATTCTGTATTGATTAAGAAAATACATTATATATACATAATAGCATATTATTCAGCTATTAAAAAAACAAACAATCTTGCATTATCAACCTTACGGATGAAAGTATAAGACATTGTGCCAAGTGACATGAGCCAGGCACACAAAGAAAAATACTGTACAATGTCACTCATATGTAAAATTTTAAAAAATTATACTTATAGAGGGAGAAAGTACAGGGCCTATAGGTGGGGAAACTGGGAGACATTGTTCAATGGTTACAAAGCCTCAGTTATAATGGAGTTTTAGGGATCTAATGTATGACATAGTGACTATAATTAATAATTATATCCTTAAAAAACTTGAGAAAATTATAGATATTGTTATTAATACAAAAAATAAAAAAGCAACTACGTAAGGTGACTGATATGCTCATTAACTTGATCTTTGTATTTACACACATATCAAATTATTACATGTTACACAATAAATATGTGGTTATACAATTTTATTTCTGTAAGATAATTCAGATGTTAAACACACATACGCTGGGCTTGGTGGCTCAGCTTGTAATCCCGTGCCTTTGGGAGGCTGAGGTGAGTGGATTGTCTGAGCCCACGAGTTCGAGACCCACCTGGGCAGGCGAGACCTCATCTCTACAATAAATCAAAATATTAGCCGGGCGTGGTAGCGTGTGCCTGTAGTTCCAGCTACTTGGAAGGCTGAGGCAGAAGGATCGACGGAGCCCAGCAGGTTGAGCCTGCGGTGTCTGGGAGCAGCCACTGCACTCCACTCTGGGGGACAGTGTGAGACCCCCAACTCAAAAAAATAAAAAAGAAAAAGAAACACGGTAACATGTGGAAGTTTAATATTTGGTTTTCAATGTTCTAAGTGATGTGGTATATTTTAAAACTTTGGGCACATACAGTTTAAATTGCCAATCTCAGCTTATACTTAAAAGGACATTAAAGTAAAATAACATCAGATTTTTCTCTATATAGAGAGATAGATTGTGTTCTGGTAAAATTATGGATTATGAATTTATTGATTTTGAGTCAGAGTCTCTCTGTCAACCAGGGCAGAGTACAGAGGTACACACACAACCACCACAGCCTCAGCCTGTTAAGCTCAGGTGATTCTTTCAACTCAGTCTTCTAAGTCGCTAGAACTACAGGCATGCACCACCATGCTTGGCTAATTTATTGTACAGATGAGGGAGGTCTGGCCAATTGCCCAGGCTGTTGCAAAATTCTGGGCTCAGGCAATGCTCATGCCTCTGCCTCCCAAAGTGCTAGAATTACCACATAAGCTTTGAACCTGGCTTGGAGTATGAATTTCTATAGAATCACATTTGAAACATCCCTAGGTTAGGAAATCATAAAGCAGAAAACAAAACGTCTATTTATAGTATTCTTGGGATTTCATAGTCCAATAACAAAGTCACCACTGCTCTCACATATTTCCAACATGATGCAAAAAGAAAACCTAAAAAATAGTTTGTAAATAAATAAGCAGACATTTTCATGTACCCCCAAAGCAACAGAAGAGCAGTATGATTAAGCAGTCCCTTATGAACCATTAAGAGAACTGTGATTTTTCAATGAAAACCTGAAGGAAAAACAGCAAAAGAAAATGAGAGTTTCAGCCGGGATTGGTGGCTCAGCCTGTAATCCTGTGCCTTTGGGAGGCTGAGGTGAGTGGATTGCCTGAGCCCACGGGCTCGAGACCCACCTGGGACACTTGGCGAGACCTCATCTCTATAATAAATCAAAAATTAGCCGGGGCATGGTAGCGCACACCTGTAGTTCCAGCTACTTGTAAGGCTGAGGTGGAAGGATCACCGGAGCCCAGCAGGTCGGAGGGTGTGGTGGCCGGGAGCGGCCACTGCACTCTAGTCTGGGTGACAGAATGAGACTGCAACTCAAAAAAAAAAAAAAAAAAATAGATGGCAGGTTTTGGAATTTAAGGGGTGGGCAACAATATTTTGTTTGCTTATTTGTATTTTTTAGAGAGCAGAATTTATTGAGGACAGAAAAACTCCCACAGTAAGGCTACCCAAAAGGATTGCTAGGCAATAATATTTTATGCCCCCAAATTTCTGGACTTACCAATATGGTGTGAAGGGCACAGATCAGTTCAAAATAGAGAATGGTTCATGTCAAAATGTAACATCGTTAATTCTTTTCTACGACAACAAATCACAAAGTGTTCTCTTTTTTTTTTTGAGTTGAAGTCTCACTCTGTTGCCCAGACTGGGGTGCAAAGGCATGTTCCTGGGCACTGCAGCCTCAATCTGCTGGGCTCCAGTAATCATTCCACCTCAGTTTTCCAAGTAGCCAGAACTACAGGCCTATGCTACCACATCCAGATAATTTTTTGATTTATTGTAGAGATGAGGTCTCACCAAGTTGTCCAGGTGAGTCTCAAAACCACAGACTCAGGCAATCCACTTGTGTCAGTCTCCCAAAGTGCTGGGATTGTAGTCTGAGCCACCAAGTGTGGCCAACAAAGTTTTCATTGAAAGCAGAATTCTGAAACTCATTTGTGCAAAGGAGAAACTCACAGAAAACATGTTAGAAAAGGACACAAAACCCTTGGTACAGAAGATAAATTGTTTCTTGAGATTGCCCTCACCCAGAAACAACAGATTCCTATTGTTCTCTAACATCACCTTCTTGTACAAATTCATTGAGCAAGGTCTAGGCATTCCCACTCTCCTGGAGATAATTCTATGGCCACATCTCTCAATGTCAATATTCCCTGAAAATGACAACACATATTTATCAAGTGGCCATGGGCTCTAGGTTAAAGCAAAGAGTAATGAGAACAGGTTTCAGCTGATATGACAACTGTAATTATCCGATAAGTCAATAGTTAAGCAGAGATATTCTCTGAGTATATCATCAGAGTCATAAACACAGAATAAAATCCATTCATCCAGGGTCGATACTTTACTTTTGTGTTGAGTAATACACTACAAAATGTAATGACAGAGGCAGGTACATTTTTTAGTGCTTTATTTACATCATACAGAATAATTGTAATATTGTTCAGATAGAAAACTCATAGTGAGTTGGAAGATTCTGATCAAGTTTAAAGGTGTACAGTAATGAACTGAGTATCTTGTTAAAATGCAGCTTCTGATTCAGGAGATCTGGCATAAACCTAAGTTTCTGTTTTTTTTTTTTTTTTTTGAGTTGGAGTCTCACTCTGATGCCCAGACTGGAGTGCAGTGGCCACTCCTGGCCACCTCACCCTCGACCTGCTGGGCTCCGGCAATCCTTCCGCCTCAGCCTTCCAAGTAGCTGGAACAACAGGCATGTGCTACCATGCCCGGCTAATTTTTTGATTTTATTGTAGAGATGAGGTCTCGCCTGCCCAGGCAGGTCTCGAACCTGCGGGCTCAGGCAATCCACTCACCTCAGCCTCCCAAAGGCGTGGGATTACAGGCTGAGCCACCAAGCCCGGCTAGTTTCTCCATTTTTATTTCAGTTAGGGGGGTCCCACATTGTGTCCATGCTGGGTTGCAGTGGCATAATCACAGTTCATTGCAGCCATGGCCTTCAGGGCTGAAAGGATCCACTCTTCTCAGCCTTCCAAGTGGCTGGGGCAAACTGGTGTCACGTGCAAGGCAAACAGACAAAACATCAGTGCTTTGATATTATTAACCAATAAGTTTGTAAAGTATAATCATAATCTAATAATGAAGAAACATTTTATGCAGAATTCCAGCCACAGTTATCTTCCATGACTTATAACACCCAACAGTACATTGATATCTTCTTTTTAGCATCCTAGAGAGCAAGTATCTTCTAATTATTCTTTACTCCAACCTTCCTGAGTTATTATGGGCAATAATTGCCACCCCGCTTAAATGTGCATTTTATTATTCCTGTTCTGAATGGAGTGAATGGAGCATGCAGATTGAATCTTAGTAGTACATGTTTTTATCCTTCACTAGAATATGAGGATCTATTCCAACTCCAATAGGAATTTTGGCTATCCATGCCTTTCCATGTTCCACAGACACAAGGGAAAATGTTTAATACTGCAAGTCATACATTCATGGTGAGAACTGTGCATGGAATCTATGAAGTCTGAAAGAAGAAACAAAAAGAAGACATTGGCATGTAAGGAAAAATGTTTTCAGAGCCCTTGAATGTCACAAGAAGAACAAGAATGAGTTAAACTCATTAGGCAGGACAATCATAAGTAGCAGCCAAGGTTTGCAAAATCTAACATCATGACAATACAGTAGGGAAAAGAGACACAGTCCCTGACCTGGGTCACATTTACTTGGGAACGAGTCATTTTTACCTTTTACTCCTCATCTTTCTTCCGCATTTCTTGTCAGCTGAAATTATCTGGACAAGTCACATCTACATGTTGAAAATATGCCTTTAAGCCAGGCTCGGTGGCTCAGCTTGTAATCCCGTGCCTTTGGGAGGCTGAGGTGAGTGGATTGCCTGAGCCTGCGGGTTCGAGACCCACCTGGGCAGCAAGATCTCATCTCTACAATAAATAAAAAATTACTCAGGTGTGGTAGCGCATGCCTGTAGTTCCAGCTACTTGGAAGGCTGAGGCAGAAGGATCACTGGAGCCCAGCAGGTGGAGGCTGCGGTGGCCAGGAGCGGCCACTGCACTCCAGTCTGGGTGACAGAGTGAGAACCAAACTCAAAAAAGAAAAAAAAGAAAAGAAAATATACCTTTTTAAAATTAAATTAAATAGATTTTATGAGTTTGAGTCTCACTCCAAACACAGCTTATCACAACCTTGACCTCCTGAGCTCAACAGATTCTTTCATCTCAGGTTACCAAGCAGCTGGAACTACAGGCATGTGCGACCGCTCTTGGCTAAATTGTTTCAGCTTTTATAGCTATATGGATGTGCTATGTTGCCCAGGATGGCCTCAAACTCCTGGACTCAAGTAATCTCTTCGCCACCTCTATCCCCACACCCCTGGATAAAAACCAAGGATAAAAACCAAAGAAAAAGCCTCACAACCCAAAAGGGGTCTTTAGTATGCAGGTCCCTCATTTTCTTGCTTTTAATAGTACTCTAAATCAAGTCATAGGCTCTGCTCCAACTCGTTTTGATTTTGGTTGTCCCATCAGGAAGAAACAAGTTTGGATCTGGTGACAAACTGCCAATGACCCTGATGACTCGCGCTGTGTATTTCCACCTAGATATTCCAGATCAGGCGATTGCGGGGCTGTCACCCACCAACACCTGCCTGTGGTCGGTTTCCCCCTCCCTCTTCTCCATGCCTTTAGCCCTAGGCCTTCCGGGGATCCCACACCAGGAGCCCTGACTAGAGCTTAGGGTTTTATGATCTGCTCTTGGCTCAAGAGAACTTCTAAACAATGTGACGAAGCCTCCGTTTATCCTTGGAGTAGATGAGAGCAACAAGGCCAAGACCACAGCCCCTTCCTCTATGATCCCCCAACATGGGCCAACCCCCCATGACAATCCTGGGTACCGCACATCCGGAGCGCAATATTGCCTTGAAAGGCCTCCTGTGGGGTGAGGTCACCACTGCGACAGGACCATTGGGACCGGACCAGTCCCACCCAACATAGAGGTGATGGGGCCAAGCCACCAGCTGAGAAGTGTCTAGGATCATAGCTGAGGTGGAGGCCGGTCTGCCACAGCCAGGTCATCCGGCTCCATCCTGCCTCCCGTTCTCGCATCTATGTACATACCCACCATCTCCTGGTTTATGGTTGTCCCAGCATCCTCCCTACGAACTCCCTGAACCTGCATGTCACAGAGTGAAAAGGACAACATCAAAGATGGGGTTCTCTCTGAGATAATCCAGCACTTATGCAGGTGCAGGATACAAAAAGCTTGGTCAGAACCACTGTAAGCCACTCCCTCACTTCTGGCACATCTCTGATTGGGCAGTTTCCAAGCTAGCATCCACTGATTGGATAAGGCCCCAGGACACCACTCTTCTGATCTTGAGTGACAGCAGATGTGATAAGAAAAGCACGTGTTGTTTTTTTTTTTGGCATTTGTGTTGTCTCCCTGCACCGAATGTTGTGGTGAGGAGCAAGATGTGGTGCAAATCGCAGAGCTTGCTGGAAACCCTGGCACAGGAATGGCGACTGGTGCCTTTGTCACTGTGCTGCAAGACTCCATTCCAGTCTGCAGAGGCTGCAAAACACTCCAAAGTACCCTGTGAGTAGTTTCAAAGTGAGTCCACATTTTTTGCCCTGCAGGGAAAATCCTCATCTACCGGTGACATGTTGCACAAACTGACCTTGCCACACCCAAGTACCAAAGAAATAAGCCGCCCTAAAGAAGAATTAACAGCAAAAATAAATAAATAAATAAGGGGGGAGAAATTAGGCCCCAAAATGCTCTTGTCTCAAAAGAGAATGCAGGGCAATCCCTCCCGGTCCCCTCCCACTGTGGAAGCTTTTCTCTTCTCTGAATAAATTCTGCTTTAAAAATAAAGTACGGGACCTGATCGGGTAACTTGGCGAGACCTCATGTCTACAATAAATCAAAAATTAGCCAGGCGTGGTAGAGCACACCTGTAGTTCCAGCTACTTGGAAGGCTGAGGTGGAAGGATCGCCGGAGCCCAGCAGGTCGAGACTGCGGTGGCCGGGAGCGGCCACTGCACTCCAGTCTGGGTGACAGAGTGAGACTCTAACTCAACAAATAAATAAATTAATTAAATTAAATAAAAACAAAAAGGACAGTGTAAGAGAAGAGAGAAATATACACAGATGTGAAAGGTCCACAAATCCAGATAATCACCTTGCTTATCAGAATATTAAGGACTCTGGGCCAGGCTTTGTGGCTCAGCCTATAATCCCAGCACTTTGGGAGAGTGAGGCGAGTGGATTTCCTGAGACTGCAGGTTCAAGACCAGCCCCCTGTTGATTCTATTAATGTAAGTAATAGTGTTGATGGATTCCCAAAAGAAGAATCTCATTTTATTCCTGGCATAAAGGGCATTTGATCATGATGTAATGTTTTACTGTGCTGACAATGTTTCTAATCCTTACATTTATATTAGAATATGATTTTTCTACAAGGAAAAGATACGAAATCGTTTGTATGCAATACATATTGTGTGTAGTGGTTTTCCTCAGCCAGGTAAACCACATTTTCATAGTTTTCTAATATCACCTTCCTGGATGTAATCTGCTGGGCAGGGTCCTAGGTATTTCCACTTTTCTGTAGAGAATTCCATGGCCACATACCCAAATGCCAACATACACTAAAATCAAGAACAAAGCATACTTACCAAGGTACCATGGGCAGAATTGTTAACTGTAGGTAAAATGGGAGAGTGAAGAGAACAAGTTCTAGCTTCTATGACAATGGGAATATTGAATAAAACATTTTTTTTTTTTTGAGTTGGAGTCTCACTCTGTCACCCAGACTGGAGTGCAGTGGCCACTCCCGGCCACCGCAGCCTCGACATGCTGAGCTCCAGCGATCCTTTCGCCTCAGCCTTCCAAGTAGCCGGAATTACAGGCATGCACTACCACACCCAGCTGATTTTTTGATTTATTGTAGAGATGAGGTCTTGCTGCTCAGGCGGGTCTCAAACCCGCAGGCTCAGGCAATCCACTCACCTCAGCCTCCCAAAGGTGTGGGATTACAGGCTGAGCCACCGAGCCCAGCGAATAAAACATTTTTAACACAGAAACATTCACTAATGTATTATTTGACTTTGAGGAAATGGAATGAAATAGAATTCACACAGCTAGTACAGATACTATACTTTTGTGTATGATACGATATAAAATTCTGGCAAAAACACAGTCATGTACATTTTACAGGGTTATATTGTCATCACACAGGATAAGTAGTATACATTGCTCAGATAAAAAATTAATATTTAGAAGGACCCCCACACATTTTATTGTGTACAGCAAGAAAATAGTGTTAAGAAGCAAAATCTGATTCAGTAGATCTGGGATAAAACCTGAGATTTTTTTTTTTTTGAGTTGGGGTCTCTCATCTGTTCTAGCATGCAGTTACTCAATCACAGCTCACTACAGCCTCTACCTCCTTGGCTGAACAGATCTACCCTGCTCAGTTTCCTGAGCGGATGGGCTTACTGGAATGCACAACCACACCAAGCTAATTTTTTAATTTCTGGTAGAGATGATGGCTGGCTATATTGCCTAGACTGGTCTCAAACTCTTGGTCTCAATTTATCCACGTGCCTCAGTTTCATAAACAGCTGGAATGACAGGGATGAGCAACTGTGCATGCTCTGACTTTCTGTACTTCTAACAAGCTCACAAGTGATGTCAATGCTTCTGGTCCCAGAGAAATATTTTGTCAAACATCCACCAAGTGGTGGAGACTGGGTTTATCTCAGTTTGCCTGATAAGTAAAGATGAGAGCCTTCAATTTTTTTACTTTTGTTTTTAGGTCTACAATATATTGTGGGGTACTGACACTATTTTCTTTTCTTTTTTTTTTTTTTGTGAGTCAGAGTCTCACTCTGTTGCTCAGGCTGGAGTGCCTTGGCACGCTCATGCTCATCAACCTGCTGGACTCCGGTTATCCTTCCTCCTCAGCCTTCCAAGAAGCCTCTCACACCATTTTCTACAATGGCAGTCAATACAGTGCATCAGCTGGTGGAAAAAAAAACCGTATGGAGCAAGTAATACTTACTAGGGTTGTTAAAAATGGCCCTCTAGGGTGGGGACAAGTGGCTCATGCCTATAATCCCAGCACTTTGGGGAGCTGAAGTGAGAGGAGGGCCTGAGTCCACGTATTCGAGACTAGTCTGGGTAACTTGGCAAGACCTCATCACTACAATAAATCCAAAATTAGCCAGGCATGGTGGCACATGCCTGCAGTTCCACCTAATTGGAAGGCTAAAGTGGAAGGATCACCTGAGCCCAGCAGATCGAGGTCATGATGACCATAAGAGTGTCACTGCACTCCAGCCTGTATGGCAGAGTGAGATTATGAATAATAATAAAAAACCAAGAAACCAAGATTATTCACTTTGTAGGAACCTGGATGGATTTAAAGTATATAATATAAGTGATTGAGCCAGGTACGGTGGCTCTCACCAGTAACCCTAGTATTTTGGCAGGTGGAATTGAGACGACTGCTTGAGACCAGCTAGGCAACTTGACAAGACCTTGTCTCTACAATAAATTAAAGAAATAAAATTAGCTGGGCATGGTGGGTGCTGTTTCCCTGTAGTTCCAGCTCCTTGGAAGGCTGAGGTGAAAGGATCGCCTCATCCCAGCAGGTGGAGGCTGTGATGACGAGAGTGCCACTATACTCCAGCTTGGTTGACAAGGATTCAAAAAAACCAAACTCGATGTATCACAAAAAGATCTGAGTAATACATGTACTCACTCATAAAATGGACCCTGAACGTTATTCAGACTACCATAAGAAAGTGATTGACAGTATTGAGACAATGACCTGGGAGCAGGAAGACATAATATCAATAAAGGTACCCAAATTTTACATGGACCATGACCACTTATAACCTAACCTGAATTGATTCCTATATTATAAAATAAAAATCATATGAAAAAGAAAACCACAGAAACCTGGTTTCCCAGGATGAGGACAATGTCAACTCATAATTTTTAGTCCATACTAAGGATTTCATGTCCTTTCTTTGTAGAACAATGGCATTTGAGTAGAAACGTAAAAATTATTAGAGGCATTGTGTCAGCATGTTAAACATTCCACCATGATCAAGCTCCCTTTTCAGGAATGCATAGGAGATTCAACATTTGGGAATCCATTAATACAAATAGTCACATTAATAGAATCAGTAAGGTCAAATATTTCTGAAACACATGAAAAACAGTAGAAATGAAAATAAAAATACCTTTTGGGAAGAAAGCTTAAATGATATCATTAAGTCAGCAATCCTCTAATCATTTTATCAATTGAACTTGATGACAGATTCTGGCTGTTTTTGCTCTGGAGAAAAAAATTTTGCAAACAAGAACATTTAAATTGGCAATCCATTAAAAGTCTGAAAAAAAATGGATGATATCATAGATAAGGACTTGAAAAATAAAGCAGTATGATAGTGAATTCTGAAACAGACTGAGAAACTAAGGGAATACAAAGTTTAAAAGTAGAATAAGGCATATATGCTAATACACTACACAATCAAAGTCACAGTGATAGAAGAGAAGCGGTGACTTTGCTGTGTCTCACTAGAGACTGACGCTCACCCATGTGCAGAGACTTTATCTTTCAGGATGTTTGCTTCCTGCAGTTCTTCCTTCTCACCCACGGCATGAAGAGATGACCTAACCTTTCTGAGTGTTCAGACTCTTGGGGTCAGTGTCTATGAATGGTAAGTACTTTACTACAAATGAGTTCTCATAAAACAGTAACCAACATTATATGCAACGGAAAGCCCATCACATACTGTCAGTGATGGATAATGTCCTAAAACCTAGATGATTCTTAAATTATTCATTTTGGAAGCACAGAATTCCATTATATTCAAATAAAATGGGTAGAACTACACTTTCATTACATCTAAATATTCTAAAATTGGACGTTGCAAATGACAGTTTCTGTAATTCAGTATCAATTTGATTCTCCCTCATGTTCCTTACTCTTTCACTTCCATAATATCTTTATACAGAAATATGATTTTTTTTCTTCTTAAAGTATGCTTCTTAGAATCTACTATTGGTAATCAAATCTCTCAGGTATTTTGTCTGGAAAATATTTCTTTTTTCCTATTCTTTAAATACATCCAATTCTACATTGAATACTTTATATTAAAGCATTAATAATACTATATCTCTGTTTTCAAGAAAATACAAGTTTTGGAAATACCCTTAGAGCTTTTAGTGTAGTTTTGTTTTGTCATTTTAATTAATATTTATTTATATACTTCTATTTATAATTTATATACGTATATATTTTTTGAGTTGGCCTCTCTCTACCACCTACGCTGAAGTACAGTGGCGTGATTATGACTCAATCTATGGTTTCAGGCAATTCTTCCTCTAAGCCTCCTGAGTACCTGGGGACAACATGAACCACCACACCCAACACATTTTTTGTTATTTTTGCAGATATGAGTTGCCCAGGCTGCTCTCAAACCCGTGGGCTCAATACATGCTCCTACCTCAGCCACTCAAAGTATTAGGAATACAGTCCATGCATCACCCCTCACTGCTTTTAGGTGTTTTCCTCCTTTGTGGTATTATGCATTTTGAATAATATTGCTTTTATACAGTTTCATTTCTCTATTTTTGACACACTTTATTTCTAAATTTAGGAATTTAAGTCTGGTTTTTAATTATTTTACAAACTCATAAATCATCAAATCTTTGGATATGACCTTTTTTTTCACATATTTTATGCAAACCACTACATAAATGTTTGAGAAATGTTTTGTATTTTACATTCGAGTCATCATTTATGTAGAACTGTAACATTTTTTATCACTTGGACTTGACACTTTGAGTATAAAATTATGCTCAATATTTCCAGTCAGTAGTACAGTTGTCAGCTCAATCTAATTTTATGTTTATCCCATACATTTTATGTTATTGATTTATTATATTTACCATTTCTTTGGTTTGGATGTTTTCCAAATATGGCTAGTCAAGCTTATACTGTCTTATTATTTCCACATCTATTTTTCTCACTGTACTGTTAGTCCATGAAGAACATGGGTTTGATTTCCATAGGTCCATGTTTTTTCAACAAATACACTGGAACTTTTTTCTTTGACAAACTGTGATCATTTAAAAGAAACAGAAAACCCATAGTTCAGAAATATACTTTACCAATATGTCATGAGCACATCGGATAGAAGTATATTCTTGTCCGTTTTGACATTTACTACCATAAGATATATACAAATCTATCATACAAAGGTAAACTTACAATTTATGTACTTACAGAGTATACATGACACCATCAGCAGTTGGGAAATGTGTAAATAAATGTAAAGATGCAGTATTAACTCATATCTGCATAAAATTAGCTATGATAAAAAGTGTATCAAACCCCCTTGGTCCTTCAATAAATCTTGCTTTCTCAACTTTAAAAAAAAAAGTGTATCACTCAATAATTTTGTGAACACTTCCTGCTGCCGGGTGATTAATGCAAGTGTTGTGAGATTCTGTTTCACACACCATGTGATGTCAATGTTTCCTTATGAGCACTTGATCTCTCCAGATGAATGAAGAAAATTACAAAGAATAATTGTATTTATGGCAAAACAGTGGAAAGGGAAGGGTATCAAGATATAAATGTTGAAGAGATTCCAGAACTCAGAGCCCACACCACAGGAGTTAGAAGTAGATGACTTGAGGGGAAAAATGCTTCCAACACAGTGCCAGATGACTGGAAAAGATACAGAAGAGACAGGACATGGTGGCTCATGCCTATAATTCCAACACTTTGCGAGGCAAAGTACAGCACACTGCCTTAGTCTAGGGCTTCCAGACCAGCCTGGGCAACTTTTTGAGACCTTGTCTTAACAATGAATCCAATAGTTGGCTGGGCATAATGGCAAATGTTTGTGGCACCAGCTATAAAGGAGGCTAAAGGAGAAAGATGGTCTGATACCATCATGTTGAGGGTGTGGTGACCATAAATTTTCCACTGTATTCCAGCCTCTGCATCAGAGTCAAAACCCACCCTAATATATAATTATTTACAATAATCAGAACTCAGAAAGTTAGGTCTTATAATTATACTCCTGTATAATCTTCATTACAATAATTAAAATGACTCATAACTAAAAAAGAAAAAAATAAAATGTAACCTATAAAAAAAGATTCATTAGACACATCCTTCCATATGTCACTCAACAGTGTATATTCATCATCTATCTAAAATCTTGTCTAAGATAGACTAGATTAACAATTGTGACAACATTACAATTTGTGTGGACAACGAATGTTAATACTTTATAAACAATTCTGTTCATTAAAACAAACAAAATTACATAAATAAACCTTCAAATTTCACTGTATGCTCACTAGGTAAAACAGATTACAAACATTCAAGCATTTCTGTTCTTCTGATAGTGGGATATATGTGTGAACTGCTTTCTTCAGTTTCCAAAACTGAATCTGATTATTTACCAAACATAAACTTACAATATATACATTTTAAAAGGGCAATTATCTTTGTTCTGATGCTCATGAAAATGTTTCTTATTTATATCAGTTACACTTATGGCTTGTAAGTATTTAAACTATGAAGATACATCAAGATATTAATAGTCTGGTCTCATTTTCTCATTAACATGTAAGTAGTAATACAAATGATTTATAAAACTCTCAATGATTCTTTGTCATTTATTTCCATGGAATAATGTCATCCTGAGCACTCACCTTATGCAGAACTTACAATAATGCTCAATGTGAGCCACAAAAAAACCTCTTCACTTTGATCTTTTAAAGGAGATTACATATCAGTGTTCTTCATCCTCCATGAGAAACATGAGGTGACCGCTGGTGACCTACTATACAAGGATATTTCATAGTTTGAATGTACCCATAACTGACCCCATGCTTTTACATAAGCACTACAAATGAAGGTATAGCATCATGTGAATTGAGTTACATCAATATTGTTTGCTTTTCACAATATCCTCTAATTCTGTCAATGCACAACCAAAAGTATACAGGGAATATACTTATGCTTTCCTAGAAATACACACACACACAAATCTTCTAATGCCATTCAATATCTTACATTTATTTCAACTTGACTTTTCAGTAAATAAGTTTCCATATAAATTGCATCTATAATGTTTTCAGTCTGATTACCCTAAAGTTCCCAATGACATATACTTTTGAACAAAGGCTAGTCCACATTCTTTAAATGTGTAGATTCTAGCCAATGCACAGTCTAATGTCAAAGTTTTTGCCAGTTAATGTCTTTAGACTTTTTTTACATTTGTACATTCAAATGACCTGTAGTTTAAGTAAAGATAATAGTACTCTTTACACCTGTAAATTTCTCACCATGTCTCTAGGGTTTATAACTTGATGATTTTGGAGTGATTACAGATATTGAAAATTTAGAGAATAAATTCTCTGATGTTGAGAAACCTTGAAATAACGGTGAAAAGTTATAACCCATTCTGCACATTGATAGGGAATCCCTAAACATAGACTTTCATATGTCAACCAAGTATTGAATGAGAACTAAAGGCTTGATCACACTCCTTTCATTTGTATAGTTTCATCTCAGTATGGATTCTCACATGTCCACCAGTTTGTATATGAGAGCAAAAGCTTACCATATTTTTCACATTTGTAGACATCCTATCCAGTATGGATGATCATGTGTCCAGCAAATCCATTGAGAATGAAGGGCTTTGCCACATTCTTCACATTTGTAGTGTTTCTCTCCAGTATGGACAGGCTTATGTTCAGTAAATACTTTGAGTGAAAGGTGATGCCACATTCTACACATTTGTACAGTTTCTCACCAGTATGGCTTCTCATACGTATAGCACATCATTTGAGAGAAAAAGGTTTTGCCACATGTCACATCTGTAGGGTTTCTCTCCAGCATGGAATGTCTTATGTTCAGCAAATTCTTTGTAAGTGTGAAAAGTGTAGCCACACTTTTCACATTTGTAGCATTTCTCAACAGTATGGATCTTGACAAGTCAAGCAATTAGTGACTTTCCCACATATATCACATTTGTAAGGTTTCTCTCCAGTATGGATGGTCATGTGTCATGTGTCCAGCAAATCAATTGGGAGAGTGAAGGGCTTTGCCATATTCTTCACATTTGTAGGGTTTCTTTCCAGTAAGGACAGTCTTATGTTCAGTAAATACTTTATGAGAGTGAAAGGTTTTGACACATTCTTCGCACCTGTAGAGTTTCTCTCCAGTATAGCTCCTCATATATATAGCAAATTGAGAGCAAGACTTTGCCACATTCATCACATTTGTATGGTTACTCTCCAGTGTGGGTGGGCTTGTGTACAGAAAAATCCTTTATGAGTGTGAAAAGCTTAGCCACACTTTTCACAATTGTAGGGTTTCTCAGCAGTATGGATCTTGACATGTCGAGTTATTAGTGAATGACAGCGAAAGACTTTTCCACATATTTCATGTTTGTAAGATTTCTCCTCAGTATGGATGGTCCTATGTCCAGCAAATCCTCCTCAACAGTGAAAGGCTTTGCCACATTCTTCACATTTGTAGGGTTTCTCCCCAGTACAGATTCTCTGATGTTCAATAATCCTTAAGTAGTGAGTAAAGGCTTTGCCACATTCTTCACATTTATAGCATTTCTCTTCACTATGGATGGTCTTATGTCTAGCATATCCTCTATAAAAGAAAAAGGCATTGCTACATTCTTCACATTTGCAGGTTTGTCTCCAGTATGGATGGTCTTATGTCCAACAAGTCCTCCTTGAGAGCGAAAGATTTTGCCACATTCTTCACATTTGTAGGCTTTCTCAACAGTATGGATCACCATATGTCGAGTAAGGTGTGAACGATAATGGAAGGCTTTGCCACATTCTTCACATTTGTAGGGTTTCTCCCCAGTATGGATCACTCTATGTCGAGTAAGCTGTGAACGAGAGCAAAAGGTTTTCCCACACTCTTCACATTTGTGGTAGTTCTCTCCAGTATGGAACCTCATATGTATCGCAAATCCTCCATGAGAGCGAAAGGCCTTGCCACATTCTTCACATCTGTAGGGTTTCACTCCAGTATGAATATTCTGATGTTCAATAAGCCTTGAGTACCGGGTAAAGCCTTTGCCACATTCTGCACATTTGTAGGGTTTTTCTCCAGTATGGATGGTCTTATGTCCAGCAAGTCCTTCTTGAGAGCGAAAGGCCTTGCCACATTCTTCACATTTGTAGGGTTTCTCTCCAGTATGGATCAATGCATGTCGAGTAAGGTGTGAACGACAGCGAAAGACTTTGCCACATTCTTCACATTTGTAGGGTTTCTCTCCAATATGGTATTGTTGATGTTGAATAAGATTTGAGTACTGATGAAAGGCTTTGTCACATACTTGACAATTGTAGGGTTTATGTGCAGTATGGATTCTCTGATGATGAATAAGATATAAATACCTAGTAAAGACTTTATCACATTCTTCACATTTATACAGTTTCTTTCCACTATGAATTTTCTGATATTATGAATGACATGAGTAATAGCTTTTACCACATTTTTTACTTTTGAAGGCTCTCTCTCCCCTATGGATTCTTTCATGTCTATTTAGATTAGATGATTTCCTAAATACTCTCCCATATATATTGTGCATATCTTCTCCATTATTTTTCTGATGTTGACTACATTTTGAGGACTGGTTAAATGTTTTGCCATATTCATGTTTCAAAGCCATTTCAGAAATATGGATACTCTAGTGGATAACAAATTTGGGATGTTGATGAAAGACTTTCCCCCTCTTGTTACATTTGTCATGGTTATCTATCTGCCCTTCACCCTCATGCACACTTTCCCCAGATTTTTTTAAGCATAAATTCTTTAGACCAAGTTTTCCACATATTCCCACTGGCACCTTTGTAAGTGAGTCTTCTATCCTCTTCTCTGGAAAAAGATGCTCAGTGAAATGAGAAGTCAGAGCTGAAAATAATGAAAATAAATATTTATTTCACATACTAGACTCAGGTGAATATCCTTTAAAAATCAAACAAAATATTATACCATGTTAAGGACATAAGTATGATGGTGAGTACAAATCACAGCTTTCCACTCCTTCATAAATATATGTAATTAAGAAAATACTTACTACATTGCCTGTTTGAGACCTCAAAAAACAGCTAAGACTTTGCAGAATCTCCAGTGAGCACAATGTAAAAACAAGTTACATGGAAGAAGAATTGAGTAATTTTGCCACCATAATCTCTCTTCCTTCACAATACAGCATGATGCAATCAGATGACACATTCCAACACTTGATTTCTTCCACAAGGAATAAACAGAAAAGTGGAGCATGAGTCCACACTTCTGCCACTTGTGGGTTTACCCAAAGACTGGTTTCTGTCCCAACTTACGAAGAAGACACATCCTAAGAACAAGTATGAGAGGCTCCTAGAATCTCTCACTTAGTGATTGGTGTTACATTAATCTAGACAAAGCAACTTCATAAATATTACGACGTGTATATCTTTGAATTTCAAATACCCCAATTCAAAGAAAGTATGCCAAGGCATAGAATGAATCAGGATTAATGACTCAATTAAGGGCACAACAATAATTTGTGGAGTTTCAAATTACAAATAAGTCTTAGAAATTTTCAAATGAAATGAAGAAAAATAGGAAAAACAGAAACATACATTCAGACAAGCTATTATCAAAGTTTGGGGCTAACTGTGATCCCAGAACTGAGAAGAATGAAGGAGAGTGATCACTTGAGTCAAGGCTGTAGTAAGCTTTACTTGAGCCACCACACTTCTGCCTGGGTGACAGAGAACATGGCTGATTAAAACAACACCAACAACATAAAAAGGATCTGGAAAACACCCTTGATATTGATAGTGGTCCTAGTAATAATTGTTTTATAACTGCAGAAATACAAGTAAATATGAACAAGTGGGAGATATCAAACTGAAAATCTTCTGCATAGTAAAGGGAAAAGGAAGAAGGCTCACAGGACAAGAGAAAACATCTGAAAATCATATTCTTGATACTTGATGAGATGTTAATCTTCAAAATATACAAGAAAATTATAGAAATTAGGGGAGAAAACAAGAAAATGATAATCATTTGAAAAAAAAAGCCCCAAAATGAATAGTTATTTATCCAAAGAGCACATAAAAATTGCCAACAGGGATATGAAATGGCATGGAACATCACCAAGAGGCAATTTCAAATAAAGACATTGATGATATATTATCTCACACCAGTTAGAATGACTAATATCTACCAGAAGAGAGAGAAGTTTTGATAAGGATGTGAAGAAAAAGAAATCCTACAAGTTTTTGGTGACTTTAAAATTGGTAGAGTTGGCTCAGCCTGTAATCCCGCGCTTCGGGAGGCTGAGGTGAGTGGATTGCCTGAGCCCGCGGGTTCAACCCGCCTGGGCAACTTGGCGAGACCTCACCTCTATAATAAAAAGAAAAAAACGAATTGGAAGGCTGAGGCAGAAGGATTGCCGGAGCCCAGCAGTTCGAGGTTGCGGTGGCCGGGAGTGGCCACTGCACTTCAGTCTGAGCGACAGAGTGAGACTCCAACTGATAAAACATAAAATAAAATAAAAAAGTAAAAACTAGTGCCGGGCTCAGTGGCTCAGCCTGTAATCCCGCGCCTTTGGGAGGCTGAGGTGAGTGGATTGCCTGAGCCCGTGGGTTCGAGACCCACCTGGGCAACTTGGCGAGACCTCATCTCTACAATAAAGCAAAAAATCAGCCGGGCTTGGTAGCGCGCGCCTGTAATTCCGGCTACTCGGAAGGCTGAGGCGGAAGGGTCACTGGAGCCCAGCAGATGGAGGCTGCGGTGGCTGGGAGCGGCCACTGCACTCCAGCCTGGGCGACAGAGTGAGACTCCAACTCAAAAAAATAAAAAAATAAAAAATAAAAAATAAAATAAAATAAACACTAGCCAGGTGTGGTAGCGCGGGCCTATAGTTCCAGCTACTTGGAAGGCTGAAGCGGAAGGATCACCAGCAAGTCCAG
Organism: Cephalopachus bancanus; assembly: GCA_027257055.1. NCBI lineage: Eukaryota > Metazoa > Chordata > Mammalia > Primates > Tarsiidae > Cephalopachus > Cephalopachus bancanus. Next base: position 106,193 of record JAPVLO010001279.1, on the reverse strand, counting down.
GCTGCGGTGGCCGGGAGCAGGCACTGCACTCCAGTCAGGGAGACAGAGTGAGACTCCAACTCAAAATAAATAAATAAATAAATAAATAAATAAATAGGTAGAGTCAAATAAAAATCATTATGAACATTCTTTTTTTTTTTTTTTGAGTTGGACTCTCACTCCGTCACCCAGACTGGAGTGCAGTGGCCCCTCCCGGCCACCGCAGCCTCGACCTGCTGGGCTCCGGCGGTCCTTCCGCCTCAGCCTTCCGAGTAGCCGGAATTACAGGCTTGCACTACCACGCCCGGCTGATTTTTTGATTTATTGAAGAGATGAGGTCTCGCCAAGTTGCCCAGGAGGGTCTCAAACCTGCTGGCTCAGGCAATTCATTCATCTCCGCCTCCCAAAGTGCAGGATTACAGGCTGAGCCACTGAGCCCGGCTGAACATTCTTTTAAAAATAAAAATAAGCCGGGCCGGTGGCTCAGCCTGTAATCCCGCGCCTTTGGGAGGCTGAGGTGAGTGGATTGCCTGAGCCTGCGGGTTCGACACCCGCCTGGGCAACTTGGCGAGACCTCATCTCTACAATAAGTCAAAAATTAGCCGGGCATGGTAGCACACGCCTGTAGTTCCAGCTACTTGGAAGGCTGGGGCGGAAGGATCACCGGCACCCAGCAGGTCAAGGCTGCGGTGGCCAGGAGCAGCCACTGCACTCCTGTCTGGGTGACAAAGTGAGACTCCAACTCAAAAAAATATATAAATAAATAAAAATAAAAATAAACTGCCACCCAGAAATCCCACTTCTGGGTATATAACCAAAGGAAATAAAGTCAGTATCAAAAAGAAGTATCCGACCTCTCTGTGCATTGCTTGCTGTATTTGTCAAGATGGCCAAGCTTGAAAACAATGTAAACATTTGTGGATTCTGTGTTAATTAAGAAAATAACATATATATACACAATAGCTTATAATTCAGCCAAAAAACATTCAAGAATCCTGCAATTTTTAGTTTATGGATAAAATTGTAAGACATTATGCTAACAGAAGTTAGCCAGGCACACACAAACAAATACCACATAAGAACAAGTACGAACCAGGCTCAGTGGTTCAGTCTAATCCCGCGCCTTTGGGAGGCTGAGGTGAGTGGGTTGTCTGAGCCCGCGGGTTCGAGACCCGCCTGAGCAGCGAGACCTCATCTTTACAATAAATCAAAAAAATCAGCCGGGTGTAGTAGCACATGCCTCTAATTCCAGCTACTTGGAAGGCTGAGGCAGAAGGATTGCTGAAACTCCAACTCAAAAAAAAACACAAAGAAAAGAAGAGAGGAAGGACAACATAGCTATAGGAAAGCACACAAAACTATTGAAAATTGGCAATACTAAGCCTTTCTCTTTCATCTGTTGCTTTATTTTTATCTATTTATTTATTTATTTTTGAGTTGGAGTCTCACTCTGTCGCCCAGACTGGAGTGCAGTGGCCACTCCCGGCCACCGCAGCCTCGACCTGCTGGGCTCTGGCGATCCTTCCACCTCGGCCTTCTGAGTAGCCGGAATTACAGGCATGCGCTTACCACGCCCGGCTGATTTTTTTTTCATTTATTGTAGAGATGAGGTCTTGCTGCCCAGGCGGGTTTCAAACCCGCGGGCTCTGGCAATCCACTCACCTCAGCCTCCCAAAGGCGCAGGATTACAGGCTGAGCCACCGAGCCCAGCTTCATCTGTTACTTTAAATGTAAACGCATTAAATGTCCTAACACTAAAAATGAATGATGGATTAACAAAAATAAAGATCTAACAATCTACCAGTTTCCAAATATTTACTTTAGTTGTAAGGAATCAAAAAGCCTGAAAAAAATAGGATGAAAAACACAGAGTATGTCCCTTACACAAAGAAATTCCATAAAGAGCACCTTCAACAAAATTAATCATGGTACCAAACTTACACAATGGACTTTATTCTACCGTTCTATAATAGCTTTATATGTTTTCAGAGATGATACATAGAAAACAAAAAATGAAGGAAAAAATTTAAACCAACACACACACACAAATCATGTGATTGAATAAGAGAACACACATTCACATTTTTAAAAGCTCACAACTTAAAGGCTCATAAATAGGAAACTTACTATATTCTATGCAAATACTACCAAAAAACCAGAATTGCACCCTTTTATCAGACAAAACACTCTGTAAATAAAAAAAATTGTCATTTGTTTCGGAGGTGCAGGCAAGAGGATAACCTGAGCTCAGGGATTCAAGACCAGTGTGGACAATTGAAGAAATCTTGGGACTACAATAAGTAAAACATTAGCTGAGCATGGTGTTGTGTGTCTGTAATTCCAGCTGCTTGGAAGCCTCAGGACAAAGGATTGCATGAACCCAGGAGGTCAAAGTTGCAGTCCCCAAGAGCATACCACTGTACTCCAGTCTGGGTTACACAGAGAGAATTTGACTCAAAAAAAAAAAATACTTTCATATAAAGGCAAGAATGATATTGCATAATGAAACAAAACTAACTTAATAGCAATCGATAGCAGGTACAAATAAATATGCAACTGATATCAGGGTTCCCAAATATATGAAGCAAATGTGGTCAAAATAAAGCAAAAAATACACAGCAGCACAGTGACTGTGAAATAACTGAATGCCCCTTTCTCAATAATGACTTGAAATGCTAGACAAATGATTGATAAAGTTTCAGGGGATTTCACCAACACTAGAAACAACATAGAAAGAAAAGTTTTACAGAACTCTCCCACACTGGCATACACTGCAGATTCAGTTGAACATAGCACATTCTTCCAGATTCACACCATATCATAACAAAAAACATGTCTTAGCACACTGAAGAGGACTGGAATTAGCCTGGCATGGTAGGGCACGCCTGTAATTAATCCCAGCATTTTGAAAGGCAAAGGTGAGAAGACTGATTGAGCCCACAGGTTCAAGACCAGTCTGGGCAATACGGTGAAACTACATTACTACAATTAAAAAAAAATAGCCAAGCATGACGTTACACACCTGCAGTTCCAGCTACTTGAAAAGGTGAGGCAAAAGGATCACCTGAACATAGAAGGTCAAGGCTGCAGTGGCTGTGAGCATGTCACTGCACTCCAGCCTGGGTGGCAGTGAGACTCCAGCTCAAAAATAAAAACAGAAAAATGGCTGGGCTTGGTGACTCAGTCTGTTAATCCCAGCACTTTGGGAGATTGAGGTGAGTGAATAGCCGAAGTCCGCAGGTTCGAGACCAGCTTAGGCAACTTGGTAAAACCTAGTCTATAATAAATAAAAAATTAGCCAGGCATGGTAGCACATGCTGTATTTCTGACTACTTGGAAGGATGAGGCTAAAGGATTGCCAGTTCCAAACAAGGTGATCCTTGTGTGACTGTGAGTGTGACACTGCACTCCAGCCAGGGCAAAGGAGTGAGACTAAACTTCCACAAATAAAAAGATTGAACTTACACAATGTATTTACTTCTCACCATAAGGAAATAAAACTGAAAATTAAAAGTTAAAAAAACACAACGAAATAAAAAAATACTTGCAAGTTAAGCAATAGAATCTCAAGAGTCAGGAGACTTAGGCTGGGTGTGGTGGCTCACGCATGTAATCCCAACACATTCAGAGGTTGAGATAAGTGAATCCCTTGAGCCCTAGAGTTTGAGATCAGCCTAGGCAACATAGCAAGATCTCAATCCACAAAATATAAAAAAATAGCCAGACATGGTGGCACATGCCTGTTATTCCAGCTAATAGGTAGAATGAAGAGGAAGGGTTGTCTGAGCCTAGGAGGTTGAGTGCTTTTGAGTCATGATCATTTTACTGTATGTGGGAGACATGGTGAGACCCCAATTCAACAGAATTCAGAAGATTATTATCATAAAAATATTAATTCGACCCATAGTGATATACAAATAATGTAATTCCTATGATTATGAATTTTTTTGGAAAAAAGTTTTTTAATTCTGCATTTACATAGAATTTCTGGGAACGATAAATACCTTAAAAAATTGCCAATAAAGGATAAGATACTGATTTTAAAACATATGACTAGCTGGGCTCGGTAGCTCAGCCTGTAATCCCATGCATTGGGAGGCTGAGGTGAGTGGATTGCCTGAGCCCGCATGTTCGAGACCAGCCTGGGCAACTTGGTAAGACCTCATCTCTACAGTAAATCAAAAAATTAGCCGGGCATGCATGCACCTGTAATTCCAGCTACTTGGAAGGATGAGGCGGAAGGATCGCCAGAGACCAGCAGGTCGAGGTTGCAGTGGCTGGGAGCGGCCACTGCATTCCAGTCTGGGCAACAAAGTGAGACTCCAACTCAAAAAAAAAAAAAAAAAGACTACGATGCAGGAATAAAAATATGTGGTACTGACAAGCAGAAAGACAGATAATGGAATGAAATGAAAAGCTTCAATATAAATCCTTATGAATATGAATAAATAGTCTTTAACAGAATTGGCATGGCCACACAATGGGGAAGCAAAGCTTCTTCACAAATGGTGTTGGAAAACTGGCTATCCACAAAACACAAAAATAAAGAAAATGATTAAATGCTTAAATGCAAAACCCATAAAGTTAATAGAACCAAATATAAGATAAATATTAAGACACTGTCCATGACAATGGTTTGTTAGATGACACTAAAAGCATAAGTATTGATGAAAAATAGAAAACTAATTACTCGCCGGGCTCGGTGGCTCAGCCTGTAATCCCACGCCTTTGGGAGGCTGAGGTGAGTGGATTGCCTGAGCCCGCAGGTTCGAGACCCGCCTGGGCAGTGAGACCTCATCTCTACAATAAATCAAAAAATCAGCCGGGCGTGGTAGCGCATGCCTGTAATTCCGGCTACTTGGAAGGCTGAGGCAGAAGATCACCGGAACCCAGAAGGTCAAGGCTGCGGTGGCCGGGAGTGGCCACTGCACTCCAGTCTGGGCGACAGAGTGAGACCCCAACTCAAAAAAAAAAAAAGAAAACTAAGTACCCAACGTAAAAAAAAAACTTCATTAAAGTAAAAATATCTCCTAAGGAATGAGAAATTTATTCAGAAATTTAAACATGAAATAGGAGTTAAAATTCAAAATATTTAACTCCCAAAACAAAAATTGAAAAACATGACTGTAACATGGACACAGAAATGAACAGACATTTCTCCAAATTAGGCGTACAACTAACCAACAAGCATTTCAACAGATTTTCAAAAGACAAATGGCCAGAGAAATGTAAAGCAACAGCACAATAATATAAAACCTCACACCCATAGGATGGCCAATATCAAAGAAAATAATAAATGCAATTGAAAATGTAGAGATGATAGAACACTTGTGCACTGTTTCTGGGGGGGAAATGATGCAACCAGTATGAAAAGTAATATGAAAATGCCTCAAGAAATTAAAAATAATCCTGTGACCTGCAATCCGAATTATGGGTGTCTATCCAAACATACAAAGCAGAACCTGAAAAAGTTACGTGCACATCCACGTTTATGGCAGCATTGTTGACAAAATCCAAAAGGTAGAAACACCTTAAATGTTCTTCAAAGAATGAATGGACAGAAAAAATGTAGCACCCTTACAAAAAGAAATCTTCTCATGTGCTATGGTAAGGATAGATTTTGTTTACTTACGCTAACGTAATAAGACAGTATCAGCTAGATGAGGTTGCCCATGTTTGTAATGCCAGCCCCTGAGCCCAGCAGTTCAAGACTTGCCTAGGAAATACAGTATGACAAGACTTGTGCTTAAAAAAAAAACAAAAAAAAAAAGACATGTAGGCACCAATCTGTAATCCCAGTACTCAGCAGGCTGAGGTGGAGTGATCACCTGAGCTAAGGAGCTCAAGGTTGTAGTGAGTCCTGAGTCACCACACTCCCACCTGGGTGACAGAGATGATGACTCACAAAACAAAACAAAACCTTAACCAGGATTTGGAAGACATTCTTGATATTGACATTGGTCTGAGTAATGATTCTTTTAATGACTATAGGAACAAAAGCAAATTTAAACAAGTTGGAGAAAACAGATTAAAAAGCTTCTGTACAGTAAAGGGAACAGGAAGAAGTCTTATAAGACAAGAGAAAATATCTGCAAACCGTATACCAGATGAGATGTTAATCTCCAAAATATAAAAGAAAATTATATAAATCAAAGGCAACAACAAGAAAATGTTAATTACCTGACTAAAATATAGCCCAAAAATGAATATTTATCTAGTGAGTACACACAAATTGTCAACAGGTACATGAAACAGTGTTCAACATTGCAAAAAGAGGAAATTTTAAATAAACACAATAATGATATGCTATCTCACACTTGTTAGGATGGCTAATATCAATGAGGAAATAACTTTTGATAAGGATGGTAAGAAAAAGAAATCCTGTATACTGCTGATGAGTTTAAAATGGGTAGAGTCGTTATAAAAAAATCATTAAAATATATATGTTTTTTGAGTTGTGTATCACTCTGCTACCCAGACTGGAGGGCACTTTTGTTTCATGGCCACCGCAAACTCAACCTGCTGGACTCAGGTGATCCTTCAGCCTCAGCCTTCCAACTAGCTGGTACTACAGGCAAGTGCCACTATGCTCGGCTATTTTTTCATTTATTATAGAGATGATGTCTTGCCAAGTTGCCCAGACTGGTCTCAAACCCAAGGCCTCAGGCAATCCTTTCACCTCAGCCACCCAAATTGGTGTGATTATATGCATGAGCCACTGTGCCCAGCAGAATATTGTTTTAAAAATAAAAGCAAACTACCATGTAACACAGAATTCCCTTTACTGAGTATATAAGCAAAGGAAATAAAACCAGTATCTGAAAGAATTATCTGCCCCCCATTTTTCTATGCAGCATTTGTCAAAATGGACAAGCTTTAAAACAACCTAAATATTTGTGGATTCTGTGTTGATTAAAAAAATATCATATATATACACAATAGCATATCATTCAGCCATGAAAAATAAATAAATAAAGAATCCTGCCATTTCAACCCTACAGATAAAACTGTAAGATTATGCTAAGTGAAGTGAGTCTGGCACACCTAGAAAAATACTGTGAGGTTGAGCATAATGACTCAAGACATTAATCCTAGCACTTTGGGAAGCTGAGGTGAAAGGATGGCCCAGGGGCTCAAGACCAGACTGGGCAACTTGGTGGGACATCATAGCAAAAATTAAAAAAAAAAAAAACCTGGGCATGGTATCTCAGACCTGTAGTTCTAGCTATTTGGAAAGCTGAGGTGAAAGATTTGCCTGATCACAGCAGGTCATGGCTGCAGTGGCCGTTAACATGCCACTGTACTCCAGCCTGGGTGACAGTGAGACTCCAACTTGGGGGAAAAAAAATACTGCATAATCGCACTCATATGGAATCAAAATAATTGCCCTCATAGAAGAAGAAGGTACAAGGATGGTCACCAGGGCCTGCAGGTGGGAAAAACGGGAGATATTTTTCAATAGTTACAAAATTTCAATATCACTGAGTTTCAGGGAACTAATGTATAACATAGTGACTTAGTTAATAATGATGTCAAGTGCACTTAGAAAATTTGCTAAATAGACATTATATGTTCTCCTTATAAAACATAAAAATGACAACTATGTAAGATGATTGATATTTTCATTAACATAATTATAATCATTTCACAATGTATAGGCATATCAAATTATTACATTATACACATGTTTATAAATTTTTAACGCATGTATAAAGTCAGATGTTAATCACACATACATAAATATACGCACATGTGTGTATGTATATATAATATATATAAAGTAGTTCTAAGCTTCATACTAAAAGAAACTTATAAAATAAGAGTTTTTAAGAAACAAGGCAACATGTAGTAGTTTAATATACGTATACCAACGTTCTACATGATATAGTATACTTAAGAATTTGAGTGCTCGCTTCAGCAGCACATATACTAAAATTAAAAAAAAGAATTTGAATGTGTAAAAATAAATTACCAATCTTGGTTCATACTCAAAAAGAAAAATTAAGGTAAAATAACAGACTCTCTTTGATCAAGAGAGATGGTTTTTGGCCAGGTAGAACTATGGAGTATGAAATTAAATAAAATCACATTGGAAATCTCCCTAGGATAGAAAATCATAAAGTAGAAAATATCTGCCCAGAGAGTTCTTAAAATTTTTCAAATAACACTCTCTCACCTATTTCCAATATGATATTAAAAGCAAGCTAAAAAAATAGTTTGACATAGATTTTCTAAATAAATAAGCAGATAGTTGAACAGCTTTTTTTTTTTTTTTTTTTAGTACTAGTCTCACTCTGTCACCCACACTGGAGTGCAGTGGCCGCTCCTGGCCACTACAGCCTCAACCTGCTGGGATCCGGCAATCCTTCCGCCTTCAGCCTTCCAAGTAGCTGGAACTACAGGCACACGCTACCACGCCCAGGTAATTTTTGATTTATTGTAGAGATGAGCTCTCGCCAAGTTGCCCAGGCGAGTCTTGAGCCTTCGGGCTCAGGCAATCCACTCACCTCAGCTTCCCAAATGTGCAGGATTACAGGCTGAGCCACCAAACCCGTATTACTTGCACATCTTAAAAACATCAGAAAGGAGCCGGGGTCATGGCCCGCCTTTAACCCCCCTTGGGACTTTGATTTCCTGAACCCTTTGGGTTTGAAAAACCCCTTTTGGGAGGGATTTCAAAAAATAAAACAAAAATCAACCTTTTTTGCGAGGAAACCCCGGGCCCTTAACAGGGGGGAACCCACCCCCCCCCCCCCCCCCCCCCCCCCCCCCCCCCCACGGGAGCAGACCACCTTTGCAAACCACATTTCAAGCTCTGCTTCCTCAACCTGTGTCATCTGCTTCTTTCACTCCCACCTACCTGGAGGTTTGGCTGATGTGCTGTGTCTCCTCATTTCCCAAGGCTCTTTCCTTTGCTCCAGGCAGGTGATCAGGTCTGGCTTAGAGAAAGCAAGTCCTGTTTAATTAGAAAAGTATAACATGAGTCTTGCTGGGATTCTTCAATTACAAACCTAGTATTGTGACCAGTAAAGAACACATTATACAAGATTCTAAAAAATATTCCCAAAATACTGTACCCCAATAAAACCTTAGAACACATACATACAATTTTGAATTTGTGGGTTCTAGTTTTTTTATTTTTTTATTTTTGAGTTGGAGTCTCACTCTGTTGCCCAGAATAGAGTGCAATGGCATGCTCATGACCACTGCAGCTTTGAACTGCTGGGCTCAGATGATTCTTCTTGACCTTTAAAATAGCCAGAACTACAGGTGCATGCTACCATGCCTAGCTAATTTTTTGATTTGTTGTAGAGATGAGATCTGGACAAATTGGCCAGGCTGTTCTCAAACCCATGGACTCAGGCAATCCTCTTACCATAGCCTCCCAAAGTATTGGAATTACAGGCTTGAGCCACCACACCTGGCCTTAAATTTGTTACTTCTTAGCTCAGTACTAGTGAGTCACAAACTTATGGCAGCAATTGGAATGAGGTGTGGGCAACGGTATTCTATGCCACCAAATGTCTGGACATACAATCAATATAGAGAGAAGGACACATGTCAATTCAAAATAGAGAACGCTTCTTGTCAAAATGAAACTTCTCTAACTTTTTTCTATGTTAACAAATCACCAACTTTTCTTTGATAACAGGAATCTGAAACTCATTTGCACAAAGCAGAAATTCCCAGGAAACTTTCTACAAAGGAAGGATATCAAATCCTTAGTATAAACTAGGGATTGTGCATCAAAACTGTCCTCACCTAGAAAAACCAAGTTTCTGTAGTTCTCTAACATCACATTCCTGTACAATATCCGCTGAGCGGGGTCCAGGCATACCCACTCCTCTTGAGAGAATTCTATGGCCACATCCTTGAATATCAACAGCCCCTGAAAACAACAATACATATTTACCAAGCAAACATGGCCTCTAGGTAAAGCAAGAGTGAAGAGAACAGGGTTCAGGTGATATGACAACTAGAATTATGCAATAAGATAATTTGTAACAGAGAAATATTCTCTAATGCATTAAGTCTGAGAAGGTGAAAAAGTATTCCCCTCAGCCAGTGTGGACACTCTTCTCTAGTGAATGATACAGAATAAACTTGGCACCAACACAGGCACATACATTTTTCAGTGAGATATTTACATTACACAGAATATGTTGTACATAATCCTCGCGTGGAAAACTCCCAATGAGTTGTAAGATCCTCATCAAGTTTTAAAGTGTGCAATGAATTGAACATTTTGCTAAAATGTAAATTCTGATTCAGGAGATATAGGGTTAGTTTGATCTTCTGCACTTTTTTTTTTCATTCTTGCCCATGCTAGGGGTGGTGGCATAATCATAGCTCATTGCAGTCAATCCCCTGGGCTGAAAGAATACATTCTCCATAGCTTCCCAAGTAGTGGGGATAAACTGGTATCAGGTGCCAAGGCACACAGGTGCAAACCCAAATTCATGCTGAGATCTTACTGGCCAAAAAATATAGTAATTTTTTATTATTTTTTGAGATGGAGTTTCACTCTTGTTGCCCAGGCTGGAATGAAATGGCATGCTCACGGCCACTGCAGTGTTGACCTGCTGTGCTTAGGCAATCCTTCTGCTTCAGCCTTGCAAGTAGCTGGAACTAAAGATGCATGCAACCATTCCTGTCTAGTTTGTATGATTTATTTTAGAGATGAGGTCTCACCAAGTTGCTCAGGTTGGTCTCAAACCCACAGAATCAGATAATTCTCTTGCCTCAGCCTCCCAAAGTGCTGGTATTAAAGGCTGAGCCACCACACCTGACCAATATAGTAATTTGTAGACTCAGTTTAATAATAATATGCTGTAGGAAGAAATCAGCCTACAGGTATTTCCCATAGCAAGTAATCTCCAACAAGTATCCAACAAGTATAATCTCCAACAAGTATTGCTTGTTTTTAACATCCTAGAGAGCAAGTGTCTTCTAATTATTCTTTTTCAGCATTTCCTGAGTTATTCTGGGCAGTAGCAAACCACCCTGTTTAAATGTGCATTTTACTAACTGTGTTCTCCATGGAGCTGATAGAGCATGGAAACAGAACATTAAATGTACTTGTTTTGGCTGGGCTCTTGGCTCATGCCTACAATCCCAGCACTTTGGGAGGTTGAGGTGAGAGGACTACCTGAACCCATCAGTGTGAGACCAGCCTGGACAACTTGGAGAGACCTCATCTCTACAATAAATCAAAAAATTAGCTGAGCTTGGTTGTACATGTCTGTAATTCCAGCTATTTGGAAGGCTGGAGGCAGATGGATCATCTGAGCCCAGCAGGTCAAGAATGTGGTGACTGGCCATGAGTGTGCCTCTGCATTTTAGCCAGGGTGACAGAGGCAGAGACCAACTCAAAAACCAGAAAAAAAAAGTACATGTTCCCATTCTTCACTAGGATCTGAAGATCTACCCCATCACCAGTGGGAATCTTAGGTATCCATGCCTTTGCATGTTCCCCAGCAACAATGGAACATTTTTAATACACCAGGTGATACATTCATGGTGAGAACAGTTCATGACATCTAAGCAGTATGGGTGAAGAGAACAGAGGAGGCTATGCAGGGAGCAGTGTCCGACAGACCCATTGAATACCACGGGAACAACAAAAATAGTTGAAACCAACTTATTAGGCAGGACCTTCAAAAGGACAGCAGGAAGGCTTGCAATTTTTAAACACAGACCTTTCTTCTGTCTTGGGACACACTTACCTGAGAACCAGTCATTTTTTTCTTTTCCTCCTACTTCTCTGGGATTTCTTCTTAGGTGAGATTATCTGATCAAGTCACACCTATATGTTGAAAATATGCCTTCATTCTTCTTAAAATTAAACTGAATGTATTTTTTTTAGTGTCTTACCACCCTCTCATGGGTCCCTGCTTTTGCTCTTCTGTGTGCCTGAGGATCTCTTTGATTTGTGGATTCTTCCACCATCTCCTTTACGTGGGTTTACCTTTTCCTTTGGGATAGTTTTTCTTCCTTCACAAGTGCAAGATCAAAAGGACAGGAGTCATTTATGCCTTTTCCTTTCAAGAACAGTGACATGTCTAAATGTGTACAGAAACCAGTTGCCAAAATAAAATTGATTTCTCAAAAATTACTAATTTTATAAAGTAAAAATGTGCCGGTGTGGTTGCTTATGCCTATACCTCCAGCACTTAGGCAGGCCAATGTGAGAGGATTGCCTGGTCCCACGGGCTTGAGATCAGCCTGGACAACTTGGAGAGACCTCATCTCTACAATAAATAAAAAAAAAAAACGAGACGGGCGTGGTGGCAGGTGCCTGTAGTTCCAGGTACTTAAAGGGCTGAGGCAGAAGGATCACCTGAACCCAGCAGGTTGAGGCTGTGGTGGCCGTGAGATTGCTACTGCACTCCAACCTCGTGAGAGTGAGATTCCAACTAAAAAAAAAAAAAAAAGCAGCTTAGAGTTAGTCAACCACAAATGGGACAGTCAACTGTCACATGTCTGACATAACTCCGTTTTAGACTGGGGGTGGGATCTCTAGCCTGTTGCATGCTTGCACACAGTTAAAATAATTTTGAGTTGCTGACAAGATAAGGTAGGCACAAGTATGCAGCTGTCCAGACTAACTCTTGGAAAGTGGAAGTATGGGCACTAACTCTGTTTTGTTAAATAAACGAACAAGGAGACTGTGAACCAAGGAGAAATACAATTCACCACTTTCTAGGACTCCTCTTATCACCCAAATGGCTGCAGTTTTAAGCCACCTCTTGATCTTGGTCCCCCTCTGCCCCCTAGTCTGGATAAACATAAAAAATGCACACACGACCCAAGAGGGGTCTTTAAGACACCGACCCCTCATCTTCTTGGTTTTATTTCTCTCCTAAATAAAGTCACAGACCCTGGTCAAACTCCTTGCCTTGACTATCTTGCTACAAGCAGAACAGGGTTTGCACCTGGTGACACTAACTGCCAATGACCCCGATGACATTCCCTGGGGATTTCCACCTGGATAGTCCAAATAGGAGACGGCCAAGATGTCACCCACCACCAACTGCCTGTGGCCAGCTTCCCCCTGCCCCTTCTCAAAGCCTCCCCCGCCCAGGCTCTCCAGGAACCCCACGACACGAAACCTGGCTGGGGCTTCTTGACTCACAATTCATTGTTAACCCAAGGGAACCCCTTAGGCTGTGATCAGCCTCCGTTTAACCCGGGGAGGAGAGATCGATGGTGCTTGAACCAGTCTCTCCCTCCCCCCACCGGCTTCCCATGCGGTCGGATCCCCCCACGGCCCTCCGGAGTCCCGAACTCCTGGAGAGCAGGGATATTTGTAGAGGGTTAGGGGGGTGAAGTCGCCCCTGGGAAAGGACCCCAGGGTCCCAGTCCAGCCCCACCCTGCACCTAGGGGACCAGGCTGAGACAATGACTGGGACGGGTCCAGGCTCGGAGCTGAGGGAGAGGCCGATCCCGTCATAGTCGCGACATCTGGGTCCACCCCCGCTCTCCGATCCCACCCGCTCGAATACTCATCATCTCTCATCTTCCGGGTGTCCAGGCATCCTCCCTACGGACTCCTGGGGCCTGCTGGTCACAGGGCAACAGTGACTGAATCAAAAACACACGACTCTCTCGGAGACGATTCAGCATTTCCGCCGGTGCAAGATACAAAAAGCCCGGTCAGAGAACGGAAGCCACCCTCTCATTTCCGGCTACCCTCTGATTGGATAGTTTCCGAGTCAGCATCCACTGATTGGACGAGGCTTTGGACTACACCTCTCTGATCTTGATTGACAGGAGATGTGATCTGACGAGGCTGGAGGAGGCAAGAAAAACACTTTTGCTTGCAACATTTTAAGGCTGAGTCGCCTCACTTCACCGGAAGTTGGGGTGAGGAGCGGAATGTGCAGTGCCTCACTGCACATGCTGGGAACTCTGGCGTCTGAATGATTCCTCGTTGGCTGGTCTCTGTGCTGCCAGACTATCCCAGCCTGTCCTGGGCCTGGGGTGGAGTGCCCCTCGCAGGGCATTCTTGGAACTCTGGCATAGGAAAGGCGTTTGGTGGCTGGGTCGGTGGCCTGCAGGACTCCATCCCAGTCTGTGCTGGTTGCAGGTGGTGAACAGTCAACGAGGGCGAGAAAGGGTGCTGCGTCTCGTCCCATCAAAGTCCTGCTGGCTGTTGACTTCCTGCCACCAGGTCACCACGGGGAGTGAGTTCAGAGAGGATCATGAGGGGCACGGAGTGATGAGCGGTGGGGATGATGGGGTGACACACCAATTCACTTGTTCCTGACCCACTTTGGATGGGCTTAACCTCGCTAATCCCTGCACAGCTCGGAATCTTCTCCACCGGCACAAGGGTCATTCCAGACCACTGGCCACCTTCTCATCCCCGGGGCCACCTGCTTCCTAAACCACTTGGTGGTGGCTTGATGTCCCATGCACTACCCATTGTTATGCGTCACTTTACTCTCTCCAGCCAGAGTCCAGTCGAGCCACTTTGGGAGAAATCCCCATCCAGATCCCACCAGAACTTCTCTGCTTTTCCAGAGGTTGCGGGATGTGGCTTTCTGAATATATCAACATCATTGACGCCTTAATTGTGGAGTTGGATTTTGAGGTATGAGGGAGAGTAATTATGGAGTCGTTTGGAATGTGCTAAGAGCAAAGTACAATCCCACCCCCAGGCAATGTGTCAAGTGGGCCATTTTTGTGTGTGTGTTGGAGTCTCACTCTATTCTCTAGGATGGAGGGCAGGGGCACAGTCACGGCCACTGCAGTCTCGAACTGCTGGGCTCCAGCGATCCTTCTGCCTCAGTCTTCCAAGTAGCTGGATCTAATGGTATGTGCCTTTACGCCAGGCTAATTTTTTGATTTATTGTAGAGATGAGGTCTCGTCATGCTGTCCAGGCAGATCTGAAACCTCTGGGCTCAGGCAATCCTCTCACCTCGGCTTCACAAAGTGCTGGGATTATAGGCATGAGCCACCGCACCTGGCCTAGGGGGCATTTTTACCAACACATTTCAGTGAATGTGAAACCAACTTGAAGCTGATGGTGTAGTTCAGGTTTCTTACACTTAAAATCATCAGGCTCATTTCAACTGAGGCCTCATTGGACATTGTGTCTTAGACACAGATGGTGACTCGATGCCCCAAAAACAGTTGGTGATCCAGCTTTGGGATGGCAACTTTCAGGTTTGGGGCACTTGGAAGCATTTGAAAACTATCAGTTTAACACCTCTCGATTGAGTGAAAGTTTTCTCACCCTCAGCAGTGAAGGATCCACCTAGCTCCCCGGGCCCATCTGCAGAATTTTTCTTTCTAGGACATAGAAACCTTTGGGAGTATTTGTGCCTCCAAGTAGCCTCCTAAAATTGATGTTCCTGAATTCCCATGACCTCAGAGACAAGTCTTTTAATTCCTGATGAACCAGATGTCATGTCATTATATATAACATGTAAATCTACATTAAAAATAAGACGTGGTTCATACCACATGTTCCAATGAATTTTATTTGTGATTCCAAAATATGCAATAGTATCAACAAACTTAAAAACATGATCATGGAAATGAGATTCTATTACGGTGATTTGTGAAGAATTTACCTCTATAGGATTTATTACATGTAAGCCCATCAGCAACTTCCTAAAAAAAGGGAGGGAAGTATGGTATCTATGAACATGTCCAAATTAAGAATTATAGAGAAACCACAGCATGACACTAAGGCTTTTTATTTTTATTTATTTATATTTATTTATTTATTTATTTTTGAGTTGGAGTCTCACTCTGTCGCCCAGACTGGAGTGCAGTGGCCGCTCCCAGTCACCGCAGCCTCGACCTGCTGGGCTCCGGCGATCCTTCTGCCTCGGCCTTCCGAGTAGCCGGAATTACAGACGCGCGCTACCACGCCCGGCTCATTTTTTATTTTATTGTAGAGATGAGGTCTCACCTGCCCAGGCGGGTCTCGAACCCACGGGCTCAGGCAATCCACTCACCTCAGCCTCCCAAAGGCGCAGGATTACAGGCTGAGCCACCGAGCCTGGCTAAGGCTTTTTTATATTAAACAGGGCCACTGGGCTCGGTGACTCAGCCTGTAATCCCGCGCTTTGGAAGGCTGAGGTGAGTGGATTGCCTGAGCCCAGGGGTTTGAGACCACCTGGGAAACTTGGCGAGACCTCATCTCTACAATAAATCAAAAATTAGTCGGGTGTGGTAGCGTGTGCCTGTAGTTCCAGCTACTCGGAAGGCTGAGGCGAAAGGATCACTGGAGCCCAGCAGTTCGAGGCTGTGGTGGCCAGGAGCAGCCACTGCACTCCAGTCTGGGTGACAGAGTGAGACTCCAACTCAAAAAAAAAAATAGGGCCTGTGAGGGCAGTCTGTGTTTTCAAGGGCATACATCCCTACTCCATCACTCAGTTTTCTCCTTCTACTCCTCCTGTCTTGTCTTTAGTTGAGGGTTTATTTATTTATTCATTTTGAATTGTAGTCTCACTCTGTCACCCTGGCTGGAGTGCAGTGACACACTCACAGCCACCCCAGAGTTGACCTGCTGGGCTCTTGTAATTCTTCCACCTTTTGCCTTCCAAGTAGCCAGAAGTACAGGTGCAAGCTACCAAGTCTGGATAATTGCTTTTTTTTTTTTATTGGAGAGATGAGGTCTCAACAAGTTGCCCAGGCTGGTCTTGAACCTGTGGGCTCAGGCAATCTGCTGCCTTGGCATCCCAAAGTGTTGGGATTGCAAGCTGAGCCACCGACCCTGGCCTGTTCAGGGTTTTTTATTACACTTGCACACAGGTCTTGTATAAAGGTGTTGGAACATGAGGTTGCATCTTAAAATGAGGATTTGAGGAGAGAAGTCTTGTGATCTCTTTTCAGATGCACTGCTGTTGGGCAGTTGGCCTCAAATATATAATTTCTTTTGTGTCACTAGAATTCTGATACTAGTTTTTAAGTAAGATGGACATTTAGCTGGGTGCAGTGGCTCAAACCTGTAATCCCAGCACTTTTGGAGGCTGAGGCAAGAGGATTGTCAGAGCTCAGGTTTCAAGACCAGCCTGGGCAACATGGCAAGACCTTGTCTCTACAAAATTTAGTCCGGCATGGTAGTGTGTGCCTGTAGTTCCAGCTACTTGGAAGACTGAGATGGAAAGATTATCTGAGTCCAGCAGGTAGAGTCTCTGGTGGCTGTGTGCATGCCCCTGCACTCCAGCCTTGATGACAAAGTGAGACTCCAACACTCCCCCCCCACAAAAATATATGGACACTTGTGGAGTCCCGCCCCACAAGGGTCGTGAGATATGTTGAAGGAGAGACAGATAGGCGATGACGATGATCATATACCGGACACCTGCTTCTTGAACAGATGACAATTTAATATTAGTTAATACAGAGCTTTTATACCATTTTTGAAGGGGCAAGACAAAGAAAACTCTTTCACATACATATCTTTTAAAAGTTACCAGCTAGTGGTCTTAGTAGCAAACAAACCAAGATTCCCATAGGCTTTAGTAACAAATAAGCCAGGAATCTCATAGGTATTTAAACAAGTCTTATTCATAAAGCCAACAATGACACTCTCAGTCCAATGTTCCAAATTACAAATGTTTCAAGAAAGTTTCTTTAAGTGTATATTTCTTTGTGTGTCAGGAATATTCTCATCTTAGGCTCTTATGTTCTTCAGAGTCCTGTGATCGCCTCCCTTGTCCAGATGTCTTCGATACTTTTCTCTTATCTTGCAGTGCTTGTTTCTAAAGAGAACTCAAAAGAAGCTTTTAGTAATGTTTCCCAGGCCCCTCAAGGTTACTTTCTGTTTTAACTGATCTGTCATAAAAGTGTCTGATTATTATAATATGAGTTCAGTGAAAACCTACTCTATAAATGTTAACTTAGAGTTTTAACTATAGAATTAAGTAAAAACCTTAACATTAATCTTTATCCTAAGTTCGTGAAAACAGTGTTATAAATCACCTACATAACTCCTAGATAAGTGTTAGAACTTATAATGAATTCATAACAAACTCATTATAAACTTGTGCTTCTAAAAATCCTTATGTCTAAACACTAAACTGCATAATCCTAAATCAAATGAGTGAATATACTTATATCATTTATTACTTAAGCAATATCTAGTAACTTATAACCAAGTGAAATAAAGCATTCTTGATGTGCTTCAGAGTTTAATCCTTGCATATGTTAGAAAAGGCCAAGTGGCATAGTGGGAAAAATGGAAAAATAAACCATGATATTTCCAGGTTAGCTGTGATTCTTCGCATAAACATGCCATCTTCTTCTTTCATGACTGCACAGAATTTCTTCAGCTGTATCAACAGCAAAGATGAAGACAGAAGGGCCTCAGCTGCCTGGGCTCGCTTTGCGGCCAGGGGTCCTCAGCGCACCTGGACTTTGTCATCAGGCAGGCCTCCAAGGCTGCCTCCCAACAGACACTTGTAGTAACAGTCACCTTTAAATAGCTCAGTGAATTTAACTCTTCCAACCCCTTGAAAAAGTAGGCCTGTGATCCTCATTTTACAGGTGACGAAAGTGAATACTTGGACAGGTCGGTTTGCTTCATTAATGTCACACAAAATTTTTGATGCATTTCAAAATTTAACCTTGAAGTCTTCCTCCAAATTGTCTCTGGCTAGGCAGGACTATGCCCACTGTCAGCTCTGAAGAAATTACAGAAAATAGACCTTCAACCCCCGGTACCCCAAATGATTATAGGATCGAAAAATCTCTAAAAAAATAAATAATTGAGACAGCTAACACAGACTAGACATATATAAATTTCCTATAGATAAGTTTTAGAAGGTATTTAAATGTTTCTAGTGCAGACTGAGTGGCAACCTATCCCACCCCCTGGCAAATCCTAAGAAAACTCCATCTGATGTAGGACTAGGACAGTACAATCTTTCAATTTATGGTTTAGCATAAAAATCACTAGAAATCCTTTGGAGACACAAGTAAACTAAACATAGATATTTTGTATTGCATCAGTCAGGATCCAAGTCAGTCCCTGAAATGGAATTTGTTAAACCTTTGAAATTGTTTAATGGTAGGCCTTTTTCCTACACCTCTGAAGGAAAGGGGTCCACAAACATAAATGCTCATAAGATGTGTTGTCCATTTCGGGCAAATTTTAATCACAGTTTATGAGCTTACTTCCCTAAAAACTTCCTGGACCATGAAAAACTCAAACATCCCAGAGAAGTAAGTGCTGCTAAAAATTGAAGAAAGGAAGAACCCAACCAACAACTGTAAGAAAAGGAAAAGGACCCTCAGGGTGGTCCTGTTCCTATATCAGCCTGTAGAATATAAATACCTAACTTCTCTATCATATTGAAAGCCCTCTATGAAGCCTCAAAGGAGGGTAAACAAGAACCCCTGCTATGGGAAAAGGCCCAGAAACAGACCTTTAAATAAATTAAACAGGCTTCTCACCTTTTAGAATTCTTCATGGGCAGCCACCCCCTCTCGTTAAGGGAATACAGGAAGACTTAAAGGAATTAGGAAGTCTTACCCTAAAAAACAACAATTGCAAGCCTTAGGTTCAGTCCTGAATGCCACCCATTGTCAAATCAGAGAACATTGCCAATTGTTTTAACTACCTATACCTGTTCTTTTAAGCCAGGTGATATGCTATGGGATATGGTATGGGTAAAAGAATAGAACGTACCACCTCTAAAGCCCCTCTTGAGGGTGTCATTTACTGTTCTTTTATATAGCAGAATTAAGCTGGCCTTCCAGGACTGGGAGTGCACTGCAGATTTGGCAACACCCTTTAAGCTGACCCTCCAGAACGTCACTGAGCCCAACAGAAGACACAAAACAAATTTCTCAAGTCCTGCTCTAGAAGCCTGAGAATACTTCAGCCCTGCTTCAGTCACACACTGGAGGCTGGCTGACACACAGCAGAAGATTGAGGATTCAGCTGAAGAACTCAGCAGACATTACTGATAAGCCATTCTTTTGCTTTCCCAACCTTTATATTTGCCAAAGTGTTTGTTATTTTAATTGCTGTAGTACTAACTTTATTTGCTATAGAATTAACACAGTTGTCCCCATTGAACATGTTAGGAAAGAGTTTCACTAGCATTTCCGTTCTTTCTTTTCTTTCTTTTTTTTTTGAGTTTGAGTCTCACTCTGTTGCCCAGACTGGAGTGCAGTGGCCGCTCCCGGCCACTGCAGCCTCAACCTGTTGGGCTCTGATGATCCTTCTGCCTCAGCCTTCAGAGTATCCGGAATTACAGGCATGCGCTACCATGCCCGGCTGATTTTTTGATTTATTGTAGAGATGAGGTCTCGCCAAGTTGCCCAGGTGGGTCTTAAACCCGCAGGCTCAGGCAATTCACTCACCCCAGCCTCCCAAATCGTGGGATTACAGGCTGAGTCACCAAGCCTGGCTATTTTCGTTCTTTCTTATGATAGAAAGTTTACTTGTGCTTTTATGTATTTCTGCCTAATTTGAGTGTTTATTGCTTCCCTCACACACCCAGCATGTACGTGTATAGAAACTATCTGGCCAGACATAAGAGTTTTCCATTGTTATTCATCCCAGCCAGAAGTTTGTTCTGCTGGCCAACAAGGACTGTTTGGTATTGGGCATCTCCTAATGCAACTAAATTTTCTCAATGTACTAAAGGGCTATTTTGGACATATGAAAAAGTTGCAAATGCCCAGCTCCCAGCATTATGGAAAGGCACATGTCCGATAGGAATAATCCAGCCAGGATTTTTCCTTCTGCCTAACCCAAGGGGGGATGAAAGAGGCATTCCTCTTTATGAAAGCCGCAAAACATGAGATGCTTGATCCCTCGACCAAGTTCCTAATATAGGAGGGACCCAAGTTTGGAAAGATGATGAATGGCCACCCCAGAGAATTATAAATACTTATGACCCAGACACATGGGCACAAGATGGAAGTTGGGGATACCGCATGCCTATATATATGCTAAACCACATTATTAGATTACAAGCTATCTTAGAAATTATAACTAATCAAACAGCCATGGCTTGTTGGGCTTGTTGCTGTGCAGCTATCTATCAAAACCGCTTAGCTTTGATCTACCTGCTGGTGGAAGAAGGAGGAGTATGTGGTAAATTTAATAGCTCTCACTGTTGTTTGCAAATAGATGATAATTGTAAAGCAATAACTGATAGAGCCACCAATATTAGAAAGCTAGCCCATGTCCTGGTGCAAAAATGACAAGGCATAAAAATTGGCAATTGGTTTGAAAACATGTTCTCGGGTCTGGTAGGATTTAAGTATATTATTGGATCTGTAGTTCTATTGGTGGGCTCCTGTCTTATTCTCCCTTGCATAGCCACAATAATTATGAATGCCATTTCTAAGTTTGTGGAAACAGTTGTTGAATGAAAAACTGTGGCCCATATAATGTTAATACACCAGATTAAGGATGATAATGCTCTATCTAGGCCCATTAAAAGTCAAGCATCAAAGGGGGGAATGTGGCAGAAAGAGGGCTGGTAGCAGTTAAAGGTATTTCCTTTTGAAAGTCATGCGGGAAGCTCTAAAGACCCACCAGGTCAGTTTTCTTTGAAGAAGTCAAATGCCAAAGACTGATGAGGGCTCTCATGGAAATGCAAAAGAAAGAGTACCTATATCACAACCTTAACCAACTGCTCTCCTTATCAGTTAACAGCCCCTACTCGCCCAGCATTTCCTTGAGACCATTTGTTCTCTGAAAGTTCTGATTTTTCTGAGTACAACGTTGTAAATTCCAAAGGAAATGTTAGACCCCTCTTCTCCCATTCTGGGGGGCTCGACCTGGAAGCATTAGTCCGTTAAGCCCATCGGTGTAATAAAGTTGCCACTTCCTATAATAGTCTTGGTGTCACAGCCTCTCTGTCTTCCGGCTACAACACCAGTGAGAGTGACATTTTCAGGGAGCCACATCCTGTGACCCCTGCAAGATCTGAAGCTGTGGTGGCATCTGGATGGGGATTTCTCCCAAAGTGAATGCACTGGGCTCTGGCTGGAGAGAGCAGAGGGCAGTATCACTTAGGCAGTGTCTGATACATCAGTCCCCAACTCTCCCAGCAGTTAGAAAGCCGGTGGGCCTTGGGCTGAGGGGACGGTGTTCTGCATTGATGGGGGATGGTGAGTCAGCATAGAGTGAGCCAAACCAGGTGCATCTGAGAGTCACACCGTCCCCACTGCCCATCTGGTTTTGCTCCTCATGTTCCTCTCCAATCTCACTCCTTGTGGCAAAAATGTGGCAGGAAGTCAGCAGGCAGCAGGACTTTGGAGGGAAGAGGTGCACCACCCTGTCCTACCCTCCATGGCTACTCACCACCTGCATCTGGTGCAGACTGGGTTTGAGTCCTGTGGTCCAACAACCTACCCATCAGGTGCCATTGAGACTCAAAGTTCCCAGCATGCCCTGCGAGGGGAGCATCACCCTAGTCCAGGGCATGCTGGGACTATAGTCCTGCTGCCCAGCAACCCAGCGACCAGAAGCCATTGAGACGCTAGAGTTCATAGTATTCCCTGTGAAAGGTGCACCACTCCACTCCAAGGACATGCTGAGGTTGAAGTTCTGCATCCCAAAGACCCACCCACTGATAGTCATTCAGACTCCAGAGCTCCCAACATGCCTTGAGAAGCGCGCCAGATCCTGCTCCTCCAGTCAACTTGAGGTACAAGGAGGCATCTCAGCATCAAAAGGAAGCAAGCAAAAACATGCTTTTCTTGCCTGGGTAGAACCATCTGATCACATCTCCTGTCACTCATAACCAGGCGGAGCAGGGCCCGGTCACTTATCCAATCAGCAGATGATAACTTGGGAACTGTCCAATCAGACAGGAGCAGGAAGTTAGGGGGTAGATTTTGGGGTGTGACAGGGCTTTTTGTGTCCTGTGCCTTGACAAGAGCTGGATCCTGTCCACTGCTGTCTGAGAGGGCCGTGTGTCTTCGCTTCAACCTGTGACACCCCTGTGACCTGCAGGTCCTGGGAGATCCGTAGGGAAGATACTGGGACACGTGGAAGCCAGGAGATGGTGAGTATGGGGCAGGTGGGACAGGGGGAGGGAATATGGACTGGAATGATAGGGGTATGACAGCCTCCCCATCAGCGTCAAGACATTGTCCCCTTGGCGCAGGTTGGGCTGGGCCTGGACCCGGAGTCCTGTCCCTGTAAATGGCCTAGCCCACCAGTCACCTCTTTTGGCAGCCCCGCGCAGCTCTCCCCTCCAGTTGTGTGGGCCCGGGAGGTTTGTGAGGAGGATCCAACCCCTATGGGAGCCTGTCGGGGGCTGTAGTTGTGGCCCCATTCTTCTCCCCTCCAAGGTTAAACAGAGGCTACTTCACAGCGTTAAGGAGATCACTTTCGCCAACAGCAGGTCGTGAATACCGAAGTCATAGGCAAGACTTGTGGTGTGGGGTTCCCGGAGAGTCTGGGGGGAAAGACTTTGAGAAGGGTCAGGGGGTCCCGCACGGTTGTTCAAGCCTGTCATTCCAGCAATTTGGGAGGCTGAAATGAGAGGATTGCCTGAGTACAGGTGTTCGAGACCAGCTTGGACAACTTGGTGAAACCTCGTCTCTACAGTAAATAAATAAATAAGCAAACTGGGAATGATGGTGAATGCATGTAGTTCCAGCTACTTGGAAGGCTGAGGCAGAAGGATCGCTTGAGCTTGGTTGGTTGAGACTGTGGTGGCTGTGAACATGTCACTGCTCTCCAGCTTGGACAACAGAGTGAGACTCTGACTAAAAAAAAAAACAAAGGGGCTGCAGGAGGAAGACGACCATGGGCAGGTGCTGGGGGGTGATAGCCCCGAAGTCACCTGATTTGGAACATCCAAGTGGAAATTCCCAGTTTATGTCATCACAGTCATTGGAGATTTTGGTCGCCAGGTCCAAATCCAGTTCTGCTCAGCAGGGCAGTCAGTGAGTCAAGACAAGAAGATGTAGCAGGGGCTGTGACTTCATTTCAGAGGGACATTCAAACCAAGAAGATGAATGACCAGTGTCCTAATGACCCCAACTGCGTTGTGTGTGCATTATTTTGGCTTTTTCCCAGGACAGGTGGACAAAGGGTTCAAGATCAAGCGGTGGCTTAGACCTATTGACATCTGGGCACTGGGGGGAATCCTTCTGGGAAAGTCATAAAGTCTGTCTTTGGTTCATAGTCTCCTATTTTTTGTGTGTCTGTGTGTTGCTTTAATATAACAAAACAGAGTTAGGGCACCTACTTCCCCTTTCCCAGAGTTAGTCTGCACATGTGCCTATTTTTTCCTACCTAATCTTTTTAGCATTTCTTTTTCTTTTTTGTTTTTTTTTTTTTGAGTTGGAGTCTCACTCTGTCACCCAGGCTGGAGTGCAGTGGCATGCTCATGGTCACCTCAGCCTCAACCTAATGGGTTCAGGTGATCCTTCTTCCTCAGCCTTCCAAGTAGCCAGAACTACAGACACTCACAGCCACACCCAATTTATTTTGACTTATTGTAGAGATGAGGTCTTTCTAAGTTGTCCAGGCTGATCTCCAACCCCTGAGCTCAGACAATCCTCTCACCTCAGCCTCCCAAAGTGCTAGGATTACAGACTTGAGTCACCAGGCCTGGTCATTTTTAGCATTTCAAGATTATTTTAGCTCCACACAAGATCAGAGGTGAGAGATCCGCCTGCATCTAAAATAGAGCTCATTTTGTTCATCTATTGATGTTTCACTATTACACTGACAGTTGATTAAATTTCATTTTCATCTCAGCACTTTAGAAGACATTCATTAGAGTTTGTTAGGTGACTGATTTCAAGGCGCTTTCAGACACTGGTCTTGAGGGGAAGAAGGACAAATGATTCCTGTCCTGTGGATTATCTTCCACTTGTGAGAAAAGGACTACTATCCCAAAGGACAAGGAAAACCCACACCAGGGAGATGGTGTAAGAACCTTGGAAGCAAAAAGAGTTCAGCAGAGCAAGTGCAAGGTCTCTGCAGAGTATGGTCACCAAGCAACTCAGCAGGAAGGAGGGGGGAAATGTCCAAGGGGCAGGATGTCCTGACTTGACACGTGAGTCATTCCTGTCCGTGTGTCAGTCACCACCCCTCCCTGGGTTTCTCACCTTGGAAAGATTCATTCACTTATTTCAACTTTAGTTTTCCATTAACTGTAAAATGTATCTATCAGTAAGGGTTGGAAAGCCAAAAAAATTCAAAGAGGCAAGAAAAAAGTAGATTTTAGAAAAAATAAAATACCTAGTTTTACATTCCATTTGTTTTTAAAAATCTTATTTACCTGTTTTATTTTGCAGAGTGAGTAGTAAGAGTCTGGTCTGTTATTGTTGAGTGTAATTTGAATCAAAATCTGAATGCATTGCTTTGTGAATTCTACCTGGGGGAAAAAAAAAAACAGGGAAATTTTCCCTCAGTAGAGCCTTCTCCAGGTCTGTCCCCAACCCTTCTCAGGACTAACCAGATGAGCCAGAGTTATGGGTAGCTGCTCCCAGTGACTCCTCAGAGCTGGTGCTCACAATTTTTATTTCATTTCTTTCTTTTTTTTTTCTTTTGAGTTGGAATCTCAGTCTGTCACCCAGGAGGATATATTGGCATGATCATGGTCACTGTGTCCTTGACCTGCTGGGCTCAAGTGATTCCTTTCACCTCAGGCTTCCAAGTAGCTGAAACTACAGGCATGTACCACCACAGTCTAGTTAATTTTTTTAAAATTTCTTTAGAAATGAGGTCTCATCAAGTTGCCCAGGCTGGTTTCAAACCCCAGGACTCAGGAAGTTCTTTCACTTTCACCTCCCAAATTGCTAGGATTACAGGTGAGAGCCACCCTGCCTGACACACAATCTTCTCCAAGCCCAAAAGCAGATAAATGGCAGCTAAGAACTGCAAATTTGGGGGTTTCCATTGCTTTCTTCTTTTATTAACACCTGTGTTAATAAAGACTTTTTAAAAGCATAAAATGGGCCGGGCTTGGTAGCTCAGCCTATAATCCAGCGCTTTGGGAGGCTGAGGTCAGTGGATTGCCTGAGCCCACGGGTTCGAGACCCACCCAGGCAACTTGGTGAGACCTCATCTCTACAATAAAAATCAAAAATTAGCCGGGCATGGTAGCACACGCCTGTAGTTCTGATTACTTGGAAGGCTGAGTCTAAAGGATCACTGGAGCCCAGCGAGTCGAGGCTGCGGTGGCCGGCAGCGTGCCACTTCATTCCTGTCTGGGCGACAGAGTGAGACTCCAACTAAAAAAAAAAAAAAACAACAAAAAAACATAAAATGTTTAACTAACTTGGAAGATTGAGGTGGAAGGATCGCTGGAGCCCAGCAAATCAAGGCTGCGGTGAGGTGAGCATGAAAGTGTAATCCAGACTGGGTGATGAAGTCAGACTCCAACTCACAAAAAATAAATAAATAAGCTGGGCTTGGTGGCTCAGCCTGTAATCCCATGCCTTTGGGAGGCTGAGGTGAGTGGATTGCCTGAGCCCATGGATTTGAGACCTGCCTGGGCAGGCAAGACCCCATCTCTACAATAAATCAAAAAATCAGCCGAGCGTGGTAGCGCATGCCTGTAATTCCGGCTACTCGGAAGGCTGAGGCAGAAGGATCGCTGGAGCCCAGCAGGTCGAGGCTGCAGTGACTGGGAGCAGCCACTGCACTCCAGTATGGGTGACTGAGTGGGACTCCAACTTAAAATCGATCAGTCAATAAATCAATAAATAGGCCAGAATCAGTGACTCAGCCTGTAATCCCAGCACTTTGGGAGGCCGAGGTGAGTGGATTGCCTGAGCCGGCAGGTCCGAGGCCCCACTAGGGCAACTTGGCAAGACCTTGTTTCTACAATAAGCTAAAAGAAAATTAGCCGGGTATGGTAGTGTGCACCTGTAGTTCCTACTTCCTGGAAGGCTGAGGTGGAAGGATCACCGGAGCCCAGCAGGTCGAGGCTGCAGTGTCCAGGAGCATGCCATTGCACTCCAGTCTGGGTGAGAGAGTGAGACTCCAACTCAAATAAATAGATAGATAGATAGATAGATAGATAGATAGATAGATAGATAGATAGATAGATAAAATGGTTTTTAAAGTAAATAAATAAAATGTTGACCTGAAGCAGCTATTTGCCATTGTTTTTAAGTTCTGGCCAGACCAGGTGTTCATTGAGCTATAAGTAAATAAATAAATAAAATGTTTTTTTAAATAAATTAATAAACTGTTGACCTGCAGCAGCTATTTGCCATTGTTTTTGTTTAGTTCTGGCCAGACCATGTGATCATTGAGCTATGTTGACCATCGCTATGCTAAGGTCTGGTCTGGCCATGTGTCTCTTTGAGCTATGACCATGTTTTCCTCATAAAATTTAGCAATAAACTGATATCCAGATAACAGGATACAGAACAGTTATGCACTATCACAAATTCTCCACTCTCAAATTAAGTAGAACTGATGTTTTCATGAATCTATATAATTCACCAATTTACCACACTTCTTGTGAAAAAGTATCAATGTTCCACAGCTATCAGGAGAGAAAAACGTCCCCTGTTTTGTTTCCCCAAGGCATTATTTGCAAATAAAAATAAATAAATAAAGCAATGTCCTGAGATCCTGTTTGAAATTACACTAAAATAGAACACTCCTCAGAAGCTTACTGCACCAATTCTGCAAAATATAAAAGGTAGATAAGATTTTAACAAATCGAATATCCAACTAGATATTTAATTTTTAATTTATTTTTTTAGTTGGAGTCTCACTCTATGGCCCAGGCTGGAGCACAGTGGCACGCTCATGACCACTGCAGCCTCGACCTGCTGAGCTCAGATGATCCTTCTGCCTCAGTCTTCCAAGTAGCTGTAACTGCAGGCACACCACCACACCCAGCAATGTTTTTGATTTGTTGTAGAGATGAGGTCTCACCAAGATACCCAGGCTCATCTCATCTGCAGGCACAAGGAATCCTTTCACCTTGGCTTCCCCAAATTCTGATATTATAGGTGCAAGCCACCACATCCGGCATAAAAGCAGGCTTTTTTTGCAGCATTTTTAGGCTGAGATACCTGCCCTCAGGAAGTTGAGGGGAGGAGCATGAGGTGGCAAGCTGGGCGGGGCAAGATCAAGGCTGCAACAGCCATGAGCATGCCACTGCACTCCGACTTGAGTGACAGCGAGACAGACAAAAAGAAAAAGACACAGAAGCACCAGTGCCAGAAAACAATTCAGCGTTACACAAGCTGACAGAAGGGTTCTCACTACAGATTGCTTTTCAAATCTTTTATAACATGAAACTTTCTATTCTGGGGCACTAAAACTAAAGCATATAGCGGAAGTAGAATTGGTGCCATATGGAAACGTTTTTAGAAAAATGAAAATGTGAAAACATCAGACAGAAATTAAGATGTGTTTCTGTAAAGCTATACCAAGTGCCCAGTCTCTTCTTCCTCCCTCCACCTCTTCCACCTCTGTCACACAAGACAGCAAGACCAGGCTCTCCTGTTCCACCACATCCTCAGCTTCTCATGGTGACAGCAAGGCTGAAGAACTTTATGATGACCCATTTTCATTTAATGAACAGTAGAGATATATTTTCTACTTTATGATTTTCTATCTTTTTCTCTTTTGAATTCAGTGGGTACTTGTACAGGTTTGTTACATGGGTATATTGTGTGATGATGAGATTTAAGCTTCTGTTAAACTCATCACACAAACAGCAAAGATGGTGCCCAATAAGCAATTTTTCAATTCTGGGCTCCCTTCCTTCCCCTTCACCAATCCCTGTTTGTCATTCTCATCTTGATGTCTGTGTGTTTACCCTGTATTTTAGTCTCCAATTATGTGTGAGAATATGCGGTATTTGATTTTATCTTTCTGAGTTAATTTGTTATCATTATTGTACAAATTCAATTAATAATACAAATAGCATATAAAGTATGATAGTGAGCTGTTTATGTAGAATTCACATGTAGAATCAGTGCCATTTTATCACTCTGAGCATCTTCAGTCTCTTATGTAGAGCCACCAACTCACTCTAAGGAAATATTTATAGCTAATTATAAAACATTCATTACACTCAAAAAACTGTCTTGTGTCTGTTCCCTTTGATAGTCAGGATGAAACAGGCAAAAGTCAAAGCAACCCCTTGATTTATAAAGTGTTCCAATTTATCACCTGAATGTATTGTCCCAATATAATCAATAAAAGCAAGTATGTTAATTATACAAAGTGAAAGAAACGATAACACCAAAATGTCTTCAATGGTATTCTCCAGTTGAGAGCAAACATATGGCAAATACTCATTGAAATGTAGCTAAACCAGACTCAGTGGCTCAACCTGTTATCCCAGTGCTTTGGGAGGCCAAGGCTAGTGGATTGTCTGAGCCAGGGGGTTCAAGAACAGTCCTGGCAACTTTGCAAGACCTGGTCCCTACAATGAATCAAAAATTAGCCAGGTGTGGAAGCGCATGCCTGTTGTTCCAGTTACTTGGAAGACTGAGGCAGAAGGATCACCTGAGCCCAGTGGGTCAATGCTGGGGTGGTCATGAGCATGCCTCTGAACTCCTTTCTGGGTGACAGAGTGAGACTCCAACTAGAAAAAATGAAAAGAAAAAACCATGTGACAGCACCCCACAATTAGAAGCCCAGCCCTCCCCTGAGGTCACCTGACTGGACTGATTCCAAAACTGAGGCACAACTGCAGGTGGGGGCTTCCACAGATTGCAGAAAAGAAGGCTTCTTTCAGGAGCCTGGAGGCTCAGGTGGAGCCAGCATATACCTGGCTCAGAACAGACCGTGGTTTTTGGTGATATCTTTCTTGAAATTTGTTCCTAAAACTCCCCATGGATATGGAGGTCAGGAATCAGTGGTTTTCATGGCACAGTGTTGAACAAGAAGGGTGGGCTCCTGTCTTTTCCATATATTTCCTGTGACATTAGGACCACAGGACAGCCTCACCCTGCTATCCCACCCTGCTATCCCTCCAACACCAGGACCTGCCCAGTCCACTGTAAGTGCTGAGAAACCCATTTCCCTTATGGTGATAACTGCATATTAACTTTCTCATGGGAAAGTTACCCACATGGCCCAGAAAAATCAGTGCAGCACCTGACAGAGTGCCCCAAAGTTCCATAGTTGCCCAGCCCTGTGAAATCAATGTCAGCAAGGAAGCTGGACAATTGAAGGCCTCTGAACCAGATGGTGAGTAAAGCATCCTCAAAGGTTCATCCAGTCAGCAGCATGCCTTTGTCCTCATGCTAGCCAATCTGTGTGACAGTGTCTCCATTAAAGGGCACAAGTCTTAAACCCAGAGGGGCCCAACCTGACCTCTGGGAGAGGATGGGCCTCAGGGATACCTAGGATAATCATACAGTGAACATGTGGCCCTGACCAATACTAGAATTTGGTACGAGACAGGGTGAGAATGCTTGGCATAGTGTGTAGGTACCTAGGGCCTACTCATGCCCAGCTGGGTCAAACCAGTGATGTCACTAGGCTTGAAAAGCAACCAGTCACCTCGACTAGAGTGGGCAGAAAAACCACAGACCAGTCATCAACCTTATTCACTCAAGGAGCCATGATGGTTGTACTGAGTGCCATGTACTGAGTGGCCATTACCTGACCACCAATGAGGCAGTAGTCTGAGGCCAAGCAGATGGCACTGGAACCACGATTTCAGGGTACAATACTTGCTCCAGATTATAGGAATGGTGAAAATTGGACACGTGAGGGCCAAGAGGCCAGGTCCCTAAGTCTGCCATCCTTGATGGGTTCCATTGATGGTATGAAATAGGAAATGTGGCCTCACTTTGTGGAAGGATGCTCCAAGGTGGGGACCAGAGCTACATAAGGGAAAAGAGTTCCTGGCTATGCATGAATAGGCCTTAGATGGATCCCAGTCTGTAGTCTGTCCCTTTTTGATTTTTTTTTTTGAGTTGGAGTCTCATTCTGTCGCCTAGGCTAAAGTGTAGTGGCACACTCACAGCCACTACCGCCTTGACCTGCTGGGCTCAGGTGATCCTTCCACCTCAGCCTTTCAAGTAGCTGGAACTACTGCCACATGCTACAACATCAGCTAATTATTTTTTTTCTTTTTTTGTGGAGATGAGGTCTCACCAAGTTGTCCGATCTGGTCTCAAACCTGCAGGCTCAGGCAATCCACTCACCTCAGCCTCCCAAAGTGCTGGGATTACAGGCTGAGCCACCAAGCCCAGCTATGTCTCCCTTTTTTTTTTTGAGTTGGAGTCTGTCGCTCAGACGGGAGTGCAGTGGCCACTCCCGGCCACTGCAGCCTCAACCTGCTGGGCTCCAGCGATCTTTCCACCTCAGCCTTCCAAGTAGCTGGAACTACAGGCGCGCACTACCATGCCCGGCTAATTTTCGATTTATTGTAGAGATGAGGTCTCGCCAAGTTGTCCAGGCAGGTCTCGAACCCGCGGGCTCAGGCAATGCACTAACCTCAGCCTCCCAAAGCACAGGATTACAGGCTGAGCCACCGAGCCTGGCATGTCCCCTTTTTTAAAAATCTGGCTGCTGGCAATTCTCCCTTTCATGTATTTTGAGTTGGAGTCTCACTTCATCATCCAGGCTGGAGTTCATTGGGACCCTCACAGCCACCCCAGTGTCAACCTGCTGGGCTCCAGCAATCCTTCCACCTCAGCCTTCCAAGTAGCCAGAACTACAGGTGCATGCTAAGAGGGCTGGCTAATTTTTTATTTTTTCTTGTAGAGATGAGGTCTCAACAAGTTGCTTGGACTGGTTTCCAACCCATGGGCTCTGGCAGGATTCTCCATTTTTTGTTGAGTCTGCAGATACTGAAAATCATTCAGTTCATTTTTCTTATCTCATCTTGCTTCCAAAAAGAAAGAAAATCATCGTATCAAATAAATATTCAGCAGCCCCTTCTGTGGCCTGCTTTGCGCACAAGCACAGTGCTGTCTTTTACAATATTGAGTGTCCAGTTCTCTTCAAACTCATATGGGTTCTTACAAAAGTGAATGTCCAGATTGCTCCTAATGGATGGTGATGATTTCTTAGATCTGGCTCAGTAATGGCATCATCCAGATCATCAGCATTGTCCTTTGGGGGTTATCGAGAATATGTCATTGGGAGCCTGTTTTAGAAGCTTATCTGCTCCGGGGTCATTGAATGCATAGCATGAGTCTTTAATTTTTGTGTGTGTGTATGTATGGAGTCTCACTCTGTCACCCAGGCTGCAGTAGAGTGGCATGCTCCTGGCCACTGCAGCCTTGACCTTCTGTGCTCAGGCAATCCTTCTGCCTCAGCCTTCCAAGTAGCTGGAACTACAGGTATGCACTACAACGCCCAGTTAATTTTTTTGATTTATTGTAGAGACGAGGTCTCACCAAGTTGCCCTGGCTGGTTTTGAACCCCCCTGGACTTAGGCAATCACTCATCTCAGCCTCCCAAAGTACTGGGATTACAGGCTCAGCCACCAAGCCCGGCATAGAGTATTTAATATTCTGATAAGGAGATCATCTGAATTTCTGTTCCTATCTATTCATATTTCTCTTTTCTCTTACACTCTCTGTCCTTTTTTTTAAAAGTAAGATTTGTTGAGAGAACAGAAAAGCTCCCACAGTAGGAGAATACCCGAAGAGTTTGCCCTACACTCTCACTACCCAGGAGCATGCGGGGGGGGGCTATTTCTTTTTTTTTAATTTATTTTTTATTCATGTATTTATCCTTTTTACTTTTTACTCTTCTTTAGGGGGGCTTATTTCTTTGGTACTAGGATATGACTATGGTCAGTTTGTCCAACATGTCACTGGTGGATGCGGATTTCCCCCAGCAGGGAAAAAAATGTGGACTCATCTTGAAATTACTCACAGGGTACATTGGAGTGTTTTGCAGCCTCCTCAGACTGGGATGGGGTCCTGAAGCCCAGCGACCAAGATACCAGGTGTCATTCCTGTGCCACAGTCCCCAGCATGCTCCGTAATGCACGCCACATGCCGCTCCTGCCCCCGCCAAATTCCAGTGCAAGGAGGCAATTCAACCTCAAAATGCTTTAAGTAAAAACAAGCTTTTCTTTTTTTTCTTGCCTCCTCCAGCCCCGTTGGATCGCATCGGCTGTCATTCAAGATCAGAAGGGTGGTGGCCTGTCGCCTTATCCAATCAGCGGATGCTAGTTCGGAAATTGCCCAATCAGAAAGGAGCTCAGAGTGAGGGGGGTGGCTTCCGGGCTATGACCGGTCTTTTTGTTTTCTGGGCCTGCGAATGTGCTGGAACATCTCAGAGAGAACCGCGTGTTTTTGTTTCTTCGCTTTTCGCCCTGTGAAATGCAGGTCTGGGGAGTCCATAGGGAGGATGCTGGGACACCCAGAAACTGGAAGATGGTGAGTATGGGGGTGGGTGTGAGAACGAGAGGCAGGATGGACTCGGATGACGCGGCTGTGGCAGACCAGCCTCCCCCTTAGTTCTGATCCTGGACTTATGCCTGCCGGCACCTCGGCCCGTCCGCTCTGCATAGGGTGGATCTGGTCGGTTCCCTAGGGTCCTGTCCCCATGGCGACCTCGCCTCACTGTAGGCCTCTCCAGGCAATCCGGCTCTCCGGATGTGCAGGACCCAGGAGTTTCGTGGGGGCGTCTTACCACGTGGGTGGGCCCTGGGTGAAGGGGCTGTGGTCCTGGCCCTGTTCCTCTCTCCTCCTAGAAAGTAAATGTATGGTCCAGCACAGTGGTAAGAAGTTCTCTTGGGCCAACAGCGGGTCGTGAAATTCGAAGCTTCAGTCAGGGCTCGTGACGTGGGGTCCCCAGAGGGCCTGAGTGGAAAGGCTTGGAGAACGGGCAGGGGGAACGCGACCACATGCAGGTGCTGGTGGGTAACAGCCTCGCAGTTGCCTGATCTGGAATATCCAGGTGGAAATCCCTAGGGCAGGTCATCAGGGTCATTGGCAGTTTTTCATCAGGTCCAAACCTGGTTCTACCTGGTTGGACAGCCAAAGTCAAGACAAGAAGTTGGAGCAGGGGCTGTGACTTTATTGAGGAACATCAAAACCGAAAGATGAGGGACCTGCGTCCTCAAGACCCCTCATGTGCTCTGTGTACTTTTTTGGTTTTTATCCAGGTCAGTGGTGGTGGAGAGAGAGGGGAGAGGATTGCTTGAGTTCAGAAATTTGAGGCTAACCTGGGCAACAGCACATGTATGTAGCTATAAAAGCTGAAACAATTTAGACAAGAATGGTCACACAAGTCGGTAGTTTCAGATTCTTGGGAGCCTGAGATGAAAGAATCTGTTGAGCTCAGGCAGTCAAGATTGTGATAAGCTGTGTGGAGACACTTCATACCTGCTTGGGTTACAGAGTAAGACTCAGACTCAAAATACATTTAATTTAATTTTTTAAAAATAAAGGCATATCTTCAACATGTAAGTGTGACTTGTCCAGATAATCTCACCTGAAAAGAAATGCTGGAGGAGGATGAGGCAAAAATGGCTGGTTCTCAGGTAAATGTGTTCCAGGTCAGGGGCTGTGTCTCTTCTCCTACTGGAATGTCGTGGTTTTAGAGTGTGCAAACCTCAAGTGCTACTTGTCTAGGTTTTACTTGTTTTGTTTTGTTTTGGTTTTTGAGTTTCAGTTTTGCTGGGCTCAGGTGATACTTCCACCTCAACCTTTCAAGTAGCTAGAACTACAAGCACACACCACCATGCTTGGTATAAACAAAAAAACCCAAATTTTTTGTTTATTGTAAATATGAGGTCTTGTCAAATTGTCCAAGCTTGTCTCGAATCTAGGCAATCCTCTCACCTCAACCTCCCAAAGTGCTGGGATTATAGGCGTGAGCCTCCAGGCCCAGCCTCCCTATATGTCTTATTCTACTTTAAAACTGTGTATTCCCTTGATTTTTCAGACTTATTTATTTATTTATTTGGGTTGGAGTCTCTCTCTGTTGCCCAGACTGGAGTGCAGTGGCCGCTCCTGGCCACCGCAGCCTCGATCTGCTGGGCTCCGGCAATCCTTCCACCTCAGCCTTCCGAGTAGCCGGAATTACAGGCGCGCGCTACCACGCCCAGCTCATTTTTTGATTTATTGTAGAGATGAAGTCTCGCTGCCCAGGCGGGTCTTGAACCCGCAGGCTCAGGCAATCCACTCACCTCAGCCTCCCAAAGGCTGAGCCACCAAGCCTGGCTGACTTTATTTATTTTTGAGATGTGGGGTTCAATTCAGGGCTCTGTATACAAATGTTCCCTATTTGTTGATGAGATGAGTTATACCCCATACTCTCCCAGGAGTATTCCACTCTCAGTATTTTTTCTTTTTTTGAGTTGGAGTCTCACTGTCATCCAGAGTGGAGTGCAGTGGCCTCTCCCAGCCACTGCAGCCTTGACCTGCTGGACTCCGGTGATCCTTCTGCCTCAGCCTTCCAACTAGCTGGGACTACAGACATGCACTACCATGCCCGGCTAATTTTTTGATTTATTGTAGAGATGAGGTCTCGCCAAGTGGATTGCTCAGGCAATCCACTCACTTTGCCCTCCCAAAGCACAGAATTACAGGCTGAGCCACCATGTCCGGCCCTCAGTATGTTGTTAAAGTCACTATCACTCTGCTTTACTTTTCAAATCCTTATTATGTATGATAACATCGTTCAAACTTTTTATGGATTTCCAACTTAAATATTGTTTGCAAAAAATTTTTTTCTTCAGAACACAAAGAGCTGGTATGTATATCAGTATCAAGCTCAATTCATAAATTGATTAGAGGATTACTGACTTAATGATACCATTTAACATTTCTTCTCAAACATGTACTTTAATTATTTTTTTCTATTGTTTTTCCTGTTTCAGAAATATTTTACACTTCTTTATAATTTGATCTTTAAATGTAACAGTGTTTGTAAATTTCAAAATATCTTTAATCTATTAACAAAATTATATGACTTTCTCATTGATTTTATTAATGTGACTAATTGTATTGATGGATTCCCAAATGCTGAACCTCCTAAGCATCCTTGACATAAAGGGAGCTTGATTATAATGTAATGTTGCAATATGCTGACAGTGTTACTACTAGTTGTTACATTTCTATTCAAATGTGATTTTTCTATGTAGAAATGACTTAAAATCCCTACTGTGGAATAGAAATTGTGTGTTGACATTTTTCTCATCCGGGGACACTGGGTTTCTGTGGTTTTATCTTTCTTTTTTTCTATTATATTTATTTTAAAATATAGGGTACAATTCAGGGTTAGGTTGCAAGTGGTCATTGTACATGTAAAGTTTGGGTACTCTTATTTATGTTATACCACACACCATGGCAGTGTTCCACTATTGCCAATCATTTATAGTATTCTGATGATTGTTCAGGATCCGCTTATGAGTGAATACATGTAGTACTCAGATCTTTGTTTAAGTGATAAAACACTTGAGTACATATATGTTTTTATTAGGAATCTCACTCTGTCACATAGTGTATTACTCAATAATTTTGTGGCCACCTCCTGCCTTATGTGAACTACAGATGCGTGCTACCACACCCAGCTAATTTTTGATTTATTGTAGAGACAGGTCTCGCCAAGTCTTGGCCTCCCAAAGTGCTGAGATTACACCTTGAGTTAGTGAGCCCAGCTTTTATTTTTTCTAGTAGGAGTCTCACACTTTCACTTGGCTGTAGTGCAGTGGCACACTTGTGGCATCTGCCACCTCGACCTGCTGGCTATCCTTCCACTTCACCCTTCCAAGTAGCTGGAACCACAGGTGTGTGCCACCATGCCCAGCTAATCTTTTTATTTATTGTAGAGATAAGGGCTCATGAAGTTGCTGCTGATGGTTTGGAAACTCTATGCTCAGGAAATCCTGTCATCTCCACCTCCCAAAGTGCTGTATTCATGGGTGTGAGTCACCGCACCCAGCTTGAAAGATTCCTAGTGATTATTATTATGAGTTGTTCTATTTTTACATCTTATGGGGTTTTCTTTTGGTTTGCCAAAAGATGGAAAAGTCTGCCAAATTAGTCTGCAGTAAAATGTAATTTTTTTTTAAACTGGAGTCTCACTTTGTTGCCCAGACTGGAGTGGAGTGGCACATTCCCAGCCAACGCAGCCTTGACTTGTTGGGCTCTGGCGATCCTTCTGCCTCAGCCTTCCAAGTAGCTGGAACTACAGGCACATGCTACCACACCCAGCTAATTTTTTTTATTTACTGTAGAGACAAGTCTCTCCACATTGCCTGGGAGGGTCTGGGGGTCTGACAATCCACTCACCTTGGCCTCCCAAAGTGCTGAGATTACAGGCTGAGCCACTGAGACTGGCCAAAATGTAATTTTAAAATGTCTGAATGCTTCCTAAAACCAGCCTATTGGAAACTTATCTATCGATGTCTTACCTGTGCTAGCTATCTTGCCTTATTTTGACATTTCACTGTTACATTTGCTGTTGTTTTAATCTAAGATTTGTCTTCCTCTAAGATAGTAATTTATAGGAAATACAAGTAAGTGGATTAGGTGAGTGGTTTCTTTGCATTTTCACACAATTGCTGGTCTTGAGGGGAAAGGCAGAAGTGATTCCTGTCCTCTGTGAAAGTGTAAACTGAAGCGAGGTGTACTGTTGCTATAGGAATAATGCAAGATTGCAACAAAGGAGAAGGTAGAAAGAAGTAAAGTTTATTAGCCACCTTTCACAGATTGGAAAGGGGTCAGACACAGGCATGGAAGGGCCAAGAATTGAGTTTTTAAAGGTCTTTGGGGAAAGAGGGTTTAAGCCCACAGGACTGTCCAGGGCCATGTGTCTTTGGTGTAGACTGTAGCCACATGAGTTTTATATTTTGCTGGATGCCAGACATTAGCATCTTATGCCCTCAGGTGATGGGCTAGATGGGAGGAGTCAAGGGGAAGAGGTTTTTCGGCAAGACACTTGTCAGATGGTTGCAATCCACAAACTCCTTGACCAAAAAGTGGTCTTATTACAATTTCTATGTTTTCAGTCAGCCAAGATGTGACCTTTGATTCCCCCTTGACAAGGAACCTGAAAGTTTCCTAGAGAATAATATGTAAACTTTGAGTTCAACTGTTGGGTTGAGTTGCCCTGGTTTTGCATCTGATGGAGATTTCTTGAGGGGAATGAGGTAGGTTGCCTCTTGACCTGCAGTAATCTTGAAATGTCTGAATGCCTCCTAAAACCTGCCTATTGGAAATTAGCTATGTCTAACCTGTGCTTGATTCAAAGTGAGTCAGTCTAAGGAAAAATGCAGGTTATCCTGAGGCAAAATGTGAACTAAGTTTATTCTAAGTTTCTCAGAGATCCTACTTTCATTATGGATTAAGTGCACTTGTGAAAGGAATAAAAAAATCCAAAATTAGAAAATATCTCACCTAGTGAGAAGGTGTATGAACCCACATGAAGCCTCTCAGGCACACGGGAGAGCAACTTCATTGTCTCCTGAGAGTATAGTCTCCAGGCATGTAAGCAGATCTGTGAAAGAGGACATCCCAAGTCATAAGATGGACTGACTTGACGCTTGATTCAGGCTTGTCTGTTAGAGCCTCTCCTACCTGGTTTTATACTCTTTAAGAAAAAATGCTCGGGGCTTGGTGGCTCAGCCTGTAATCCCACACATTGGGAGGCTGAGGTGAATGGGTTGCCTGAGCCCACGGGTTCGAGACTCACCTGGGAAACTTGGTGAGACCTCATCTCTACAATAAATTTAAAAAAAAATCAGCCAGGTGTGGTAGCACATGCCTGTAATTCGGGCTACTCTGAGGAGGAAGGATCGCCAGAACCCAGCAGGTCAAGGCTTCAGTGGCTAGGAGTGGCCACTGCACTCCAGTCTGGGTGACAGAGTGAGACTCCAACTCAAAAAAAAAAAATGTGTCTACTTATTTCAGCTCCAGTTGTTCACTGTAAAATGTATTTTATCAATACAGGTTGAAAGTTTTTAAAAAAAAATTAGGCAAGATATACATAGATGTCTTGAAAAATTAAATATCTAAGGCTGAGTGCAGTGGCTCATGCCTACAATCCCAGTACTTTGGGAGGCTGAGGTGAGAAGATTGATGAAGTCCATGAGCTCAAGACAGACCAGGGCAACTTGGCAAGACCTCCATTCAACAATCAAAAAAATTAGCTAGGCATAGTGGTGCATGCCAGTAGTTTCAGCTACCTGAAAGGCTGAGGTGGAAGGATTGCATGAGCCCAGCAGTTTGAGGCTGCAGTGGCCATTAGCATGCCACTATACCCCAGCCTGGGCAATGGAGTGAGATTCCAACTCAAAAAAAAAAAAAATTAAATTTCTAGTTAGATATTTCATTTGTTTAAAAAAATCTTATTTATTTATTAAAAGACCTTTTTTATTTTACAGACTGGATGTTGTAAGATGCTGAGGACAGTTCTGTTTTGATGTACTTTCAAACAGAATCCCAGGGTATTTCTTTGCAATTAGTACCTCACAATGAAAATAGGGGATGTTTTTCTCTCATTATAGCTGTGGAGCATCAGTACATTTTCACAAGAAGTGTGGTAGATTGGTGAATTAAGTAGATTTATGAAAACACTAGTTCCTCTTTGTTTGTGAGTGGATAATTTGTGACAGTGGATAACTTCTGTATTCTGTAATCTGGATATCAGTTTATTGCAAAATTTTATAATGAATACATGTCACATAGCCAGATCTGATCTTAGCAAAGCAATGGGCACCATAGCTCAATGAACACATGGTGTGGTGAGAGCTTAACAAAAGCAATGGCAAATGGCTGCATCAGGTCAACATTTTATGCAATTTTCAAGTCTTTCCCTTTGATAGGGCAGGTGAAGTGAGGTGCCATGGTGGTAGAGTTTTTCAGGAAGTTCATAAAGTGCCAATTAGGTTCACCTATTATGACTGGAGACAAATATTCACAAAACAAGCTAGATGAGGGGTGAGGGGTTGGTTGTAAGACAATTAGCCAGAGCTACCTCTTAGTTACTGGTTTTGTTTTTGCCTAACGATTAGAGGACTGTCGAGGTAATTTTGATCAGAAAACATGACATAACTAGGCAGTGTCAAAATGGCTCCTTTTTGGCTATATCGACTCCATCTTATGTCCTTTCAAACCTTAATCAGGAAGCAAATTCATAGGTCAGAGATTCCAAGCAGTGGTCAGTCTTCATCCTGCAAAAGACCCAGGTAGTTCTTTTAGGGGAGCCTCCCCTGAAGGAGCGCCTGTCTGTTTGCAGCAGTCATGGAAGGAGCCCGTGATAGTGAGAAAAGCTTGCAGAGTCATGGAAAGCCATGGGTCCACAATGATTTATGGGCAGGTTTCAGATGGAAATGGAGGATGTAATATTTTTTTCAACAGGTATAATTGTTATTTTCCTGGCACTGTTTCTAGATATTGTCAAATAAAATTAATTTGTGTTCGGGCCAAAATAACATTATGATAATGTATTGAAATATGGTGAAAGCACCAGGTATAGAACCTGCAAGCATCTCACCGTTTAGGGAGAAATGGGCTTCATTCCATGTGGAGAAACAAAGAAGATCATAAAGGGGATGGAAGGGAGGGGACAGGATGGAGGGTGGCAACAGCAAATGACTTTTCCAAAGATGTTTTACCGCAAAGTCAGCTGCTTGCTTTTAGGAGGATCATAAAGAGAGGTGTGTGTTGCCTCAAGCTGTGGGTGGATCCAGGTTGAGGGGTCAGGGGAAAAAAAAATTTGTTTCACAGGTATTTTGTTACCACCACCAGAGACAAAAGTATTCATACAAATTTTTGTGAGGCAGAAAATGGGAAATTGTGGTGTCTGTGACTGGCTTTGAGATAGCGAAAATGAGCAACATCATTGAAGTCATAATGGGAGGGAGTTTTCTTTGCAGCAAGCTGCTCTTGCAGAACACAAAGGATGGGGTGTCTTCAATCACAGCTATTGACCAGAATTCTCTCCCCAGTCCATCTCCCTTGAAAAGGTCTCTTGCCTTGTATATCTATTTGGTTAGGCTAGTTCTGAGTTGTACTTTTTTTAAAAGCAGAATTTGTTTATTGAGAGGATAGAAAAGGTTTCATAATGGGAAAGGACCCAAAGGGGTTGGCCTGTATCTTTTTTAATAAAGTGGTAAACATATGGAAAATGTTTTGCTGAGTTCTGTGAGTTTCCTATTTAAAAACTGGACTTGATGAGGACTTATGGGAGCCCCTTATTTACACACAGTTGCTC
Organism: Cephalopachus bancanus; assembly: GCA_027257055.1. Taxonomy (NCBI): domain Eukaryota; kingdom Metazoa; phylum Chordata; class Mammalia; order Primates; family Tarsiidae; genus Cephalopachus; species Cephalopachus bancanus. Next base: position 65,145 of record JAPVLO010001279.1, on the reverse strand, counting down.
AGAAGCATAGATGGCCCTGGGTTTCGCACCTGATATCTCCAATGACTGTAGCATTGTGGGACAGAGCCCTGAATTAGTTGAGACTTTTTAAATTCTGTGTGGTGACAGTTTTCATTGTTGGAGAACCAGTTGCTGTTGGAGAATTGATTGGTGTTCAGCAGACTCCACACAGTGGTTTTCAGAAAAAAAGATGTCACAGGTCAGAGTATTAAACTACTCCAAGTGAGCATCTGATCCCTGGTGAGAATTGAAACCCTGGAGGATGAAGTATTTCCGTGCTGTGAGAAGGGAACAGAGTGTGTGGAGTGTTACCTTCCAGACTTAAATGGCCATCAGCTGAGGTTTCTCTCTGTCACTGCCTAGGATTGAGCCACACTGGGCCGCATCTCACAGTGAGAGTAGACCCCAAATTGGAGACATGATTAAGCTACTGAATTGCTTCAGTCTCTGTAAACTTTATAGGGTCAGTAGAGAATATGTTTTTTCAGGATGGAGATCCATTGTGTTTTTCATTTGGATCAGAACTATTTGTCTGGTTGAGTGTTTTGGGTGTGGGAGACCCTGTGTTCTGGGCTTGCTTTCTCTATCTGAGTGCTGCCAACTGTTGGTCCAGGTGCAGGAACATCAGCATTCAGAGAGAAGTTATCTTAAAAGCCTATTCAGGGACCCCTTAAAACCTGGAAAATCACACTTTCATTTTTGGTGTCACCAAAGCCAAAGTCTCTATGTGCTAGGCTGAAATGATCCATCTTCTCAGCCTTCCAAGGAGGTTGAACTACAGGCATGTGATACAATTCCTGGGTAATTTCTTGAATTGTTTAGAGATTACGTGTTGCCAAGTTGCCCAGGTTGGTCTCAAACCTCTAGGGTAAGGCAGTGCTCTTGGCCCCTCAAAGTTCTGAAATGATAGGCTTAAACCTCTAAGTCCAGCTCAGAATCACAGCTTTTTTTAGAATGAAACCCAAAATACAAAAAGGTTAATGTGCAAATTAAAGCTTAAGTGGTGACAGGGCGAGGTGGCTCAGGTATATAGTCCCAGCAGTTTGGGAGGCCGAACTGTGAGGATTTCCTGAGCAGGGTTATCCAAGTCCACTCTCTGTCTCAGGACACCCCTGACATACTCATTTTGTCCCACATTCCAGATGTCCCTGCATCCTCACCAAGGACTCCTATGACCTGCAGGTCACTGAATGACAGAGGTTAAAACGAAGACACATGAGGATACCAGACAGCAGGACACCGCATCGAGTACGACCCAGCTTTGTGCACAAGCGCAGGAGACAAAGGCTGAGTCAGAGTCCAAAGGCCATCCTTTCACTTGCGGCTCCCTTCTGATTGGCCAGTTTAGACCTCAGCATCCATTCATTGGAAAAGACTGTAGGCCCTTTCTAGCCTTGACTGACAAGAGATGAAAACTAGTAGTACTCCATGGGCAAAAATGTGTTTAGATTTCTCCTTTTCCCGGGGGTCTGGCTGGATGGGTAGGGGGCAAGAGTCCTCCTCGCTCCTGGTCCATGAGTCGCTGGACTGTAGGTTTATATTGACTTTCCTGGGAATCGCTGCGATTGCCCTTCCTGCAGCTCTGCAACCCACTGGCCAGGTGACATGTAGATGCCAGTGTTCCCAGCAAGTTCTGCAATAGGGACACAATCCTTCACCTCCCCACCATGTTCCTGCACTGGATGAAATCTCAATGTTTTCTTGCCTCATGCACTCCGGTTCTGATCACATGTTCTGTCACTCAACACCACAGGGGAGCTGTATTCAATCAATGGGGGAGTTGCTGTCTGAACTGGCCAATCAGACAGAAACCGGAAGTGAGGTGGTGGTTTCTGGGCTCTTACCGGGCCTTCTTCTCCTGCACCTGCACACAAAGCTGGGTCATGCCCGCTGCTCTGTCTTCTTTTCTGTCAGCCTCGCGTATCTTCGCTTCAGCCTGTATCACCTTGTTGCCTGCAGGTCCTGGGAGATTTGTAGGGAGAAAGTTGAGACACTCGGAAGGCAGAAGATTGGGAATGTTGATGCACCTGGATGACCTGGCTCTGTAGGGACCGTCCTCCCCATTAGGTCCGAGCCTGGAACGGTCCCCACTGGTGGCTTGACCCATTCCCCTCGGTGTAGGTGGGGCTGGGCTGCAACCCCAGGATCTTGATCCTGCAATGATGTCTCTCCATGCAGCTCCCCATCTTGAAAGGTGCAGGACCCGGGAGGGTCTTGGGGAGAATCTGACCTGCAAGGGGGGCTTAAGGTGGGATGGGGAGACTGTGGTCCTGTCCTGGTCCTTCTCTCCTCCCCAGAGTTAAACGGTGGTTCCGTCACAGTGTTAAGGAAGACTTTTGGCCAACAGCGGGTGGTGAGTCCAAAAACCCTAGCCAGAACTCATGGTGTAGGGATCCCAGAGGGCCTGGGGCGTAAAGGCTTTGAGAAGGGGCAAGGGGAACATAGACATGGCCAGGTGCTGTTGGGTGTCAGCCCTGCAGTGGTCTTATGTGAATTACCAAGTGGAAATCTCCAGGGCCTCTTATCAGGGTCGTGGCCGTTTGAATCACATGGTCCAAACCCGGTTTCGACGACATAAGGAGGTGGAGTAGGGGTTGTGATTTTATTTAATAGGGACGTTAAGACCAAGGAAATGAAGGGACTGCGGCCTAAAGACCTCTCCTGGACCGTGTGTGCTTTTTTAAAATTTGTATCCAGCCGGGCTTGGTGGCTCAACCTGTAATCCCAGCGCTTTGGGAAGCTGAGGTGAGTGGATTGCCTGAGCCCACGATTTTGAGACCCGCCTGGGCAACTTGGCGAGACTTCATCTCTACAATAAAATTAAAAATTAGCCGGATGTGGTAGCGCATGCTTGTAGTTCCAGTTACTTGGAAGCCTGAGGTGGAAGGATCACAGAGACCCAGAAGGTTGAGGCTGTGGTGGCTGGGAGCGTGCCGCTGCATTCTAGTCTGGGTGAAGGAGTGAGACTCCAACTCAAAAAATAAAATAAAATAAAATTTTTTTCCAGGCTGTGGGAAAGGTGTTAAGATCAAGAGATAGTTTTGACTTGCAGACATCTGTGCGAAGAGAGGAGCCCTGGAAAGTGGTGATTTCTCTTTGACCTTGGTTCATGGTCTCCTTGTTCCTTTATTGAACAAAACAGAGTTAGTGCACATCATTCCACTTTCCCAGAGTAAGTCTGAAGAGCTACTGGTGCCAACCTATTAATGTCAGCATTTCGCAATTATTTTAGCAACATGTAAACACACAAATAGATCAGATTCCCCCGTCTACCCCCACCTCCATTTAAATTGGAGTTATGTCAAAATTTGAGAGTTGACTGCCCCAATTTTGGTTGATTAAGTCTAAATTTTATATTATTAAATTAGTAACCTTTAAAAAATCTATTTTAGTTTGGCTACTGATTTCTGTGCACTTTTAGACACATCAGTTTTCTTGAGAGGAAAAGACAAATGATGTCTGTACTCTAGATTATCTTCCATTTGTAAAGAAGGAAAACTCTTTCCAGGGGAAAGGCAGACCCACCACAGGGAGATGGTGAAAGAATTCACAAATCAAAGAGAACCTCAGGCAAATAGGACAGCAAGCGAGGAGCTCCTGAAAGGGTGGTAAGTTCTAAAACAAATAAATAAATAAATACATTGAATTTAATTTTGAAATACATAAATGCATGTTTTCAACATATAGTTATGACTTGATTAGATAATCTCACCAGAGAAGAAATCCCAGAGAAGCAGGAGGAACAGGGAAAAAATGGCTGCTTCTCAGGTATATGTGTCCCAGGTGAGAAGGAATGTTATGTCTGTAAAACTTGCAAGCCATTCTGTTGTCCTTGTCATGGTCCTGCCTGAGTTTGTTTAAACTATTCTTGTTCTTCCTGCGATATTCAATGGGTCTGTTTGGCACTGCTCCCTACATAGCCTCTTCTGTTCTCTTCATCCATACTGCTTAGTTGCCATGAACTGTTCTCACCACTAATGTGTGACCTACAGTATTAAAAATGTTGCCTTGTGACTGGGGATCATGTGAAGGTATGGTAACCAACAATCCCATTGGAGACTGGGTAGATCCTCAGATCCTAATGAAGGATAGATATGTTTTTTCGGGTGTTTTGTTTAGTTATAGTCTCCCTCTGTTGCCCAGGTTGAAGTGCAGTGTCACACTCACATCCACCACAGCCCAGTTAATTTTTTGATTTATTGTAGAGTCGAGGTCTTGCCAAGGTGCCCAGGCTGGTCTTGCACCTGTTGGTTCAGGAAATTCTCTCATCTCAGCCTCCCAAACAGCTGGGATTATAGGAATGAGACTCTGCACCTAGTCAGAACATGTTCTGTTTAGGTTCTCTCTAGCTGCTCCATCAATTTCATGCAGAAAAGTATTAATAAAATGTATTTTTTTTTTTTTTTTTTTTTTTGAGTTGGAGTCTCACTCTGTCGCCCAGACTGGAGTGCAGTGGCCGCTCCCGGCCACGCAGCCTCGACCTGCTGGGCTCCAGCGATCCTTCCGCCTCAGCCTTCCAAGTAGCTGAATTACAGGCATGCGCTACACGCCCGGCTGATTTTTTGATTTATTGTAGAGATGAGGTCTCACTGCCCAGGCGGGTCTCGAACCCGCGGGCTCAGGCAATCCACTCACCTCAGCCTCCCAAAGGCGCGGGATTACAGGCTGAGCCACCGAGCCCGGCTATAAAATGTATATTTAAACAGGACAATAGTTACTGCCCAGAATAAGTCAGGAAAGTCTTAATAAAGAATAATTAGAAGAGACTTGCTCTTTAGGATTCTAAAAACAACAATGTAAATATACTTTTAGAGATTACATGCCATGGGAGATACCTGTAGGCCGATTTCTGCTTAACACATGTTTCCTTGTTGTTATTATTATTATTAATAATATTTTTTTTTTTTTGAGTTGGAGTTTCACTCTGTCACCCAGACTGAAGTGCAGTGACCACTCTTAGTCACTGCAGCCTCGACCTGCTGGCCTCCAGTGATCCTTCCACCTCAGCCTTCCAAGTAGCCAGAATTACAGGCATACACTACCATGCCTGGCTGATTTTTTGATTTATTGTAGAGATGAGGTCTTATCAAGTTGCCCAGGCAGGTCTTGAACCCCCGGGCTCAGGCAATCCACTCATCTCAGCCTCCCAAAGTGCTGGGATTATAGGCTGAGCCACCAAGCCCAACTGTTTCCTTTCTATTAAATTGAGATTATATATTACTATATTAGCCGGGTGTGGTGGTTCAGCCTGTAATCCCAGCACTTTGGAAGGTTGAGGACACAGAATTGCCTGAGCCTGCATTTTGAGAACAGCTTGGACAACTTGGTGAGACCTGACTCTACAGTAAATTACAAAAACTAGCCAGTTTGGTTTGCATTCACTTGTAGTTCTAGCTACTTGGAAGACTGAGGCAAAAGGATTGCCTAAGCCCAGCAGGTCAAGGCTGCAAGTGCCTGCGAGCATGCCACTGCACTCCAGCCTGGGTAACAAGAGTGAGACTCCAACTCAAAAAATAATAATAAAATACTATAACTTTTGGCCAAAAGATCTCAGCATGGATGTTGTGTTGCATCTGTGTGCCTTGGCATCTGATATCAATTTGTCCCAGCTACTTGGGATGCTATGGAGAATCCATTCTTTCAGCCCAGGTGATCGAAACTGTGATTATGCCACAGCACCCTAGCATGGATAAGAATGTGACACACCAACTGAAAAATAAAGTGCAGAACCTCAGGCTAAATTCATGTCTTCTGAATCAGAATTTGCAATTTAACACGATATTCAGTTCATTGCTGTACACATTAAAACTTGAAGACCTTCCAATTTACTAGGAGTTTTCCATCTGATCAGTATATGTAACATATCCTGTGTGATGTAAACATAGTAATAAAAATTTACATGCCTTTGTTGGTATCCAAATTTATGCTTTATCACTCACAAAAATAGAGTATCTACACTGGCTGAGTGTATTTTATTTCATTCTTTTTTCTCACATTTAATGAATTAAAGGATATTTCTGTGTTACAAATTTTCTTATTTCATAATAATAGTTGTCATGTTAGCTGCACCCTGTTCTCTTCACTCTTGCTTTACCCAGAGGCCATGGTGACTAGGTAAATATATGTTGTTGTTTTCAGGGACTGTTGACATTCAATGATGTGGCCATAGAATTCTCTCCAGAGGAGTGGGAATGCCTGGATCCCCATGAGCGAATATTGTACAGGACTTTGATGTTAGAGAACCACAGAAACCTGGTTTTTCTGGGTGAGGAAACTCAACACACAATCCCTATTTCATACTAAGGATTTTAAGTCCTTCCTTTGTAAAATGTTTTCTGGGAATTTCTGCTTTGCACAAATGAGTTTCAGATTCCTGCTATCAAAGAAAAGTTGGTGATTTGTTAGCATAGAAAAGTGAAAATTAAAGACATTTCATTTTGACATGAAGCCTTCTCTATTTTGAATTGACCAGTGTCCTTCTAGCTATATTGTTGGTAAGTTCAGAAATTTAGTGGCATAGGTATTATTGCCCACATCTCATTCCAATTGCTGCCATAAGTTATTGACTCACTAGTACTGAACTGAGAACTCACAAATTTAAGGCCAGGCATGGTGGCTCAACCCTGTAATGCCAGCACTTTGGGAGGCTGAGGTGAGAGAATACCTGAGCCCATGGGTTCAAGACCAGCCTGAGCAACTTGGCAAGAGCCCATCTCTACAATAAATCAAAAAATTAGCTGGGAGTGGTAATGAGAACCTGTAGATCTGGCTACCAGGGAGACTGAGGGAGAAGAATCACCTGAGCCTAACAGGTGAATGCTGGGATGGCCGTGAACTTTCCACTGCACTCCATCTGGGCAACAGAGTGAGACTCCAACTCAAAATAAATAAACCCACAAGTTTAAAATTTGATCTAAATGTTCTAAAGGTTTTATTGGGAAACAGTATTTTGGGATTTTCTAGAATCTTGTTTGTTGTGTTATCTACTGATCATAATACTAGGTTTATAATTGAAGAACCCCAGCAAGAGTCATGCTACATTTTTTTAATTAAACAGGACTTGCTGTCTCTAAGTCAGACCTCATCATATTTCTGGAACAAAGGAAAGAACCCTGGGATGTGAAGAGACACAGCATGTTAGCCCAACTTCCAGGTAGGTGGGAGTAAATGAAGCACATAACACAGGCAAGGAATCAGAGCTTTAAATGTGGTTTGGGATGGTGGTCTGCTCCAATGAAAATAGTTTCTGAGAAGCCTGGGATTTTTTTTCTCTTCCTGTCACTTTTATGTTATTCCATGTTTTGAAATTCTCCCCAAACTCTGCTTCTTCAATGGTCTTTCAAGTTTACAGAGGAAATCAAAGTCCACCTAATGGTGTGCTAGGGTCTGCATTATCTGACTATATTTCTGATGCTTTGGAGATGTGCAAATAACTGCTTATTTATTTGAAAATCCATTTCCAACTATTTTTTATGTTGTTTTTTTTTTTCCATCATGTTTGAATGTATGTGAGAGTAGTGATTTTGTTATCTGTTTTAGGAATCTTAAGAACTCTCCGGACACATGTTACATGTTTTCTACTTTATAATTTTCTATACTAGGGAGATTTCCAATGATTTTATTTAAATTCATATTTTAGAGTTCTGCCAGAACTCAAACTATGTCTCTAATAGAAGAAATCCTGTTATTTTACTTTAATTTTACTTTTATAGTATGATCTAAGACTGGTAATTTATCTCTATAGCCTTATGTTTAAATATGCTACATTGCAGAGAATTGATAAACATGTATTAATCTCCCACATGTTACCTTGTGTCTTAATAACTCTTATAATTTTCTTTAGTGGAGTTTAGGACTAGCTTACATATATGCATATATAGAAATATGCATGTACGTGTTTTTATGTATGTGTGATTAACATCTGATTTTTTTATACATAAAGAAAAATGTATAACCACGTGTTGTGAATAACATAATAATTTGATATGTTTATGCATTGTGAAATGATTACAATTATATTAATGAACATAACAATCCTCATACATAGTTGCCATTTGTATGTTTTGTAAGAAAAACACTTGATGTCTTCTATTTTTGCAAATTTTCTAAGCCTACGAGGCATCATTATTAAGTATGTCACTATGTTATACATTAGTGTTTTTTTTCCTGAGTTGGAGTCTCACTCTGTCACCTGGGCTGGTGTGAAGTGGCATGCTAATGACCACCTCAGCCTCATTGCTGGACTCAGGTGATCCTTTCATATCAATCTTTCAAGTAGCTGATACTACAGACACATGCTGACATGCCAAGCTTATTTATTTATCGTAGTTATGAGGTCTCACCAAGGTGTCCAGACTGGTCTTGAACCCCTGACCTCAGACAAACCTGTTGACTCAGCCTTCCAATATTCTGGGATTACAGACTTGAGCCACTGTACCCATCCTCACACAGTATTTGTGTGTGTGTGTGTGCCTGGATCACTTCAGTTAGTATAATGTATTACAATTTCATCCATAAGGTTGAAATAGCAGGATTCTTTAATTTTATTTTTTTTGGCTGAATCATATGCCATTGTGTATATACACATTATTTTCTTAACACAGAATCCATAAATATGTAGGTTGTCAAGCTTGGCCAACTTGACAAATGCTGCAATGCACATAGGGATCAGGTACTTCTTTTTTTTTTTTGAGTTGGATTCTTACTCTGTTGCCCAGACTGGAGTGCAGTGGCCACTCCTGGCCACTGCAGCCTCGACCTGCTGGGCTCCTGTGATCCTTCCGCCTCAGCCTTCCAAGTAGCCGGAATTACAGGCATGCACTTCCACGCCCGGCTGATTTTTTTATTTATTGTAGAGATGAGGTCTCGCCAAGTTACCCAGGTGGGTCTCAAACCCATGGGCTCAGGCAAATCCAGTCACCTCAGCCTCCCAAAGCACAGGATTACAGGCTGAGCCACCAAACCCAGCTTGATTGTGTCTATTTGAAATGGCCTCCATTTGTGATGTTCAGTGCTGTTTCATATACCTGTTGGCAGTTTGTCCTCATTGGATAAATAACTGTTCATTTTTGGACTTATTTTATTCAAGTGTTTATCCTTTTCTTGTTTACGCCTTTGATTTGTACAATTTTTTTGTATATTTTGGATATTAACATCTCATCTACTATATAGTTTGCAGATGTTTTCTTTTGTCCTTCTAACCTCCTTCCTTTTCCCTTTACAATGCAGAAACTTTTCTATTTGATGTCTCCAACTTCTTTATATTTACTTTTATTCCTATAGTCATAAAAATATTATCACTGAGACCAATATTCAAGGATGATTTCAAAATCCTTTTTATGGTTTTGTTTTCTTAGCCATGTTCTCTGTCACCCAGGCAGGAGTGTGGTGGTTGAAGTAAGACTTAAGCTTCTTGGCCCAGGTGATCATCTTTTTCAGTATCCTAAGTACTGGGATTACAGTTTAGCACAAAACCTTGATAATATTTTGTCTGACTGTATGTTTGTGTTTATCCTAGTTTGAGTTCAATAAAATTGTTGATTTTCTTACTTTTCTTCATTTTCTTTGAAAATTTCTGACTTTTTTTGTAGTTTGCAGCTCCGTAAATTTTTGTCATATGCTTGAGTCATTTATCCTGATTATTTCCATGGTTTGCCATATTTTGTTTGAATTGGGTATTTGAAATTCAAAGACATACACATCATAATGTTTATGAAGTTGCTTTGTCTAGAATAATGTGACACTAATTGCTAAGTTAGAGATTCTAGGAGGCTCTCATACCTGTTCTTAGGATGTGTCTTCTCTGTAAGTTGGGAAAGAAATCAACCTTTGGGTAAACCCCCAAAGGGCAGAAGTGTAGATTCATGCCACACCCTTCTGTTTATTCCCTGAGGAAGAAATCAAGTGTTAGAACATTTAATCTGATTGCATCATGCTGTATTTGTGAAGAAAGAGAGATTATGGTGGCAAAATCACTCAACTTTTTGTAACTCATTAACATTGTGCTCACTGGGGATTCTGCAAAGTCTTACCTGTTTTTTGAGTTCTTACATAGGCAAGGTGGCAAGTATTTTCTTAAGTACATATAGTTATGAAGGAGTGAAAGCCTGTGATTTGTACTCACCATCATACTTATGTCTTTAACATGGGATAATATTATGTTTGATTTTTAAAGGATATTCACCAGAGTCTAGTACATGGAATAAATTTTTATTTTCATGATTTTCAGCTGTGACTTCTCATTACACTGAGGACCTTTTGCCAGAGAAGAGCATAGAAGACTCACTTACAAAAATGCATATGGAAAAATATGGAAAATTTGGCCTTAAAAACTTACACTTAAAAAAACACGGGAAAGTGTGCATGAGGGTGAAAGGCAGATAGGATGCTCAATTGCAAATAAATATTACGTATGTAACAAGAGTGGGAAAGTCTTTCATCAACACTCCAAATTTGTTATCCACCAGAGTATCCATATCTCTGAAATAGCGTTCAAACATGAATATGGCAAGATGTTTAACCAGTCCTCAAAATGTAGTCAATATCAAAAAAATAGTGGAGTAAATTTATACAATATATGTGGGAAAGCATTTAGGCAATTATCCTATCTAAATAGATGTAAAAAAATCCATAGGGAAGAGGGAGATTTCATAATTGAAAAATGTGGCAAAGCCTTTTACTCTCAAGGAGAACTTACTGGACGTAAGACCATTCATACAGGAGAGAAACCCTGCAAGTGTGAAGAATGTGGCAAAGTGTTTCACAGTCATTCAGACCTTGCTCCACATACTCTGATCCATACTGGAAATAAACCCTACAAATGTGAAGAATGTGACAAAGCTTTTAGTGTTCATTCAAAACTTGCTCGACATACGATGATCCACACTGGAGAGAAGCCCTACAAATGTGAAGAATGTGGCAAAACGTTTTGCTTTCATTCACACCTTACTCGACATATGTTGATCCATACTGGAGAGAAGCCCTACAAATGTGAAGAATGTGGCAAAACCTTTCATGACCATTCAAATCTTGCTCAACATATGATGATCCACACTGGAGAGAAACCCTACAAATGTGCAGAATGTGGCAAAGCATTTTGCTTTCGTTCACACCTTAATCGACATATGTTGATCCATACTGGGGAGAAGCCCTACAAATGTGAAGAATGTGGCAAAACCTTTCATGACCATTCAAATCTTGCTCAACATATGATGATCCACACTGGAGAGAAACCCTACAAATGTGCAGTGTGGCAAAGCATTTTGCTTTCGTTCACACCTTAATCGACATATGTTGATCCATACTGGAAAGAAGCCTTACAAATGTGAAGAATGTGGCAAAACCTTTCGTGATCATTCAAATCTTGCTCGACATTTTGATGATCCACACTGGAGAGAACCCCCACAAATGTGCAGAATGTGGAAAAGCATTTTGCTTTCCTTCAAACCTCACTCAACATACGTTGACCCATACTGGGGAGAAGCGCTACAGATGTGAAGAATGTGGCAAAACCTTTCATGTGCATTCAAAACTTGCTCAGCATACAATGATCCACACTGGAGAGAAACCCTACAAATGTGCAGAGTGTGGCAAAGCATTTTGCTTCCCTTCACACCTTACTCGACATATGTTGATCCATACTGGAGAGAAGCCCTACAAATGTGAAGAATGTGGCAAAACCTTCCGTGATCATTCAAATCTTGCTCAACATATAATAATCCATACTGAAGAGAAGCCCTACAAATGTGAAGAATGTGGCAAAGCCTTTCATGTCCATTCAAAACTTGCTCGACATATGATGATCCACATTGGAGAGAAACCCTACAAATGTGAAGAATGTGGCAAAAGCTTTCGTGTTCATTCAAAACTTGCTTAACATACGATGATCCACACTGAAGAGAAACCCTACAAATGTACAGAATGTGGCAAAGCATTTTGCTCTCATTCACACCTTACTTGACATACATTGATCCATACTGGAGAGAAACCCTACAAATGTGAAGAATGTGGCAAAGCCTTTCACAGTCATTCAGACCTTGTGCCACATACTCTGATCCATACTGGAAAGAAACCCTACAAATGTGAAGAATGTGACAAAGCTTTTATTGTTCATTCAAAACTTGCTCAACATATGATGATCCACACTGAAGAGAAACCCTACAAATGTGCAGAATGTGGCAAAGCATTTTGCTTTTGTTCACACCTTACTCGACATATGTTGATCCATACTGGAAAGAAGCCTTACAAATGTGAAGAATGTGGCAAAACCTTTCGTGATCATTCAAATCTTGCTCAACATACGATGATCCATACTGGAGAGAAACTCTACAAATGTGCAGAATGTGGAAAAGCATTTTGCTTTCGTTCAAACCTCACTCAACATATGTTGACCCATACTGGGGAGAAGGCCTACAAATGTGAAGAATGCGGCAAAACCTTTCATGATCATTCAAATCTTGCTCACCATATGATGATCCACACTGGAGAGAAACCCTACAAATGTGCAGAGTGTGGGAAAGCATTTTGCTCTCATTCAAACCTTACTCAACATACGTTGATCCATACTGGGGAGAAACCCTACAAATGTGAAATATGTGGAAAAGCCTTTCACTCATTCACTAATTACTTGACATGTCAAGATCCAAACTGTTGAGAAACCCTACAAATGTAAAAGTTTTTTGCTCTCATAAAGAATTTGCTACACATATGAGAATCCATACGAGAGAAGCCCTACAAATGTGAAGAATGTGGCAAAGCTTTTCCTGTTCATTCAAAACTTGCTCAACATATGATGATCCACACTGGAGAGAAACCCTACAAATGTGCAGAGTGTGGCAAAGCATTTTGCTCTTGTTCACACCTTAACACATTGATCCATACTGGAGAGAAGCCCTACACATATGAAGAATGTGGCAAAGTCTTTTGCTATCAAAGAGGTTTTGCTGGACATAAGACTATCCGTACTGGAGAGAAACCCTACAAATGTGAAATATGTTGAAAAGCCTTTCACTTGCATTCACTAATTACTCGACATGTCAAGATCCATACTGTTGAGAACCCCTACAAATGTTAATGATGTGGCAAAGTTTTTTGCTCTCATAAAGGATTTGCTACACATATGAGAATCCATGCTGGAGATAAACTCTACAAATGTGAAGAGTTGTGGCAAAGCCTTTTGCTCTCAAAAAGTATTTACTGAAAATAAGACCATCCATTGTTGGGAGCCAACATCTATAGCTACATGGCTGAGGCCTGTAAAGGCCCATCTGGAAGATCACCTCTGACATAGGATATCAGTTATACCTATAATATTGGCGTGTGATTAGTGACCAGTGTGCATACATGGCAGTAAAACTTATAAGTAAAATCTCTGTACACCTGATGAAAGGTTATACAGCAGAATGACCTTGTCCTTTCTAAGTCTTACTTCTTTCTAGATATTTTTTAACTTCTATTTCCTGGTAGACAGGTGAATCACCTCTTGTTCCCAAAAGGCAGTTTCTCCTAGGATTAAGATTAGAAACTAAATTATCATAATAGTTTTATTGCCCCGCCTTTTAGCCGGGCAGGGCGTTTTTCTTCAGGACGTTTTTCTAGTTTCGTTACATGCCGAAACTGTTTGCTTCAGCCCGTGGCCATTTCCATAGTAACTGCGCAGCCCATTATCCAAGAGTGTGGCAGACACTATTTGATTTTTAGAATAGACTTGTTTGGATAAAACATTCATTTAAGACGATATAATTTCCATCAGAAAGATTTAAACAGTAATAAGCATTCGTAGAAAACTTTTAGGTTTTTTTTAAGCTTTTTAAGTTTCCTTTTCTCAGATTATGACTTTAGTTCCTGTTCCTGTAGGCCAATTTTAAGATCCTTTGATTAGTATACCGAAACTTTCCCAATGCTGTAGTTTTTGCTTCTAATATGACAATAGGAAATTTTACACGTAGCCATGTATTAATATACTAGGAAAAAAGATTTAAGTTTTGGGTTAAAGTTGTAGTTTTATTAGAATAGAATGAGAATTATAGTGTTATGATTCTAAAATCATACGTCAATGATAATTATAAGATTTAATGATAAGGTATTAGCTTAATGAGATATAGCATAGTATTAAAGTCCAAACACTAGATCATGAAACTCATATAAGTCATGGTAAGGAATAAGTTTTGAATTAATTGTTACAGAATTACAGGCCACTATGTTGAATCGTAATAGGTTAATGGAATAAATAAAAATTAAGTCATTTAAGTAAACTTATAAATTATAGTATAGTGTTAAGTTGATAATATCAATCGTTAAAAAATATTAGGAGTCAGTGAACTTGGATTGAACCTAGAGTTAACTAAGAAAGTTTTTGTATTAATCAGGGTTTAGAACAAAGAGTATAATATGAATGATTTGTTGAACACTATGGAAGACACTTTTAAACGAACTGTATTTGTGCACCTGTGACCTTGATGTGAGGTTTGTAAGGCACGCCTGCTTGGAGCTTGCAAGTCTCGTGATGGTCTTGTGATGCATAGTTTGTAAATCGCAATATACATCATGGAGTTTGTACGCCCCCAGCAAGTGATTATCACACTGCTGGAGGGTATGAAAAATGGTATATAAGTTGGAAGGAGTCTGAATAAAATTTGGCTTCAGTCCTGATCAGACTGTTCCCAGAAGAAACTGCCTCAGAGTGGTCTCTTCTCGCCGTCCGGATTCTCTAGAGCGGGTCCTAACCCTTCCCTCTTTGGTTGGGGCTAGCACCCCGACAATCCATACTGGAGAGAATCCCTACAAATGTGAAGAATGTGGCAAAGCCTTTTGCCCTCAAAAAGTATTTATAGAACATAAGACCATCCATACTGGAGAGAAACCCTACAAATATGAAAAATGGGCAAAGCCCTTCACTCTCATAATGGATTGGCTGGACATATGATCATCCATACTGGAGAGAAACTTTGCAAATGTGAAAAATATGGTAAGCCTTTTGCTCTCATATACAATTTGCTAGACATGTGAGAATCCATACTGAGATGAAACTACATAAATTAGAGGAATGTGATAAAGCCTTTAGCTCTCATTCAATATGATTGACATATGAGCATCTATATTTAGGGTTTCCCTATAGATGGGCAGAATGGGGTAAACATTTTTACTGTTATTCAAGTCTTCTCAACATCAGAGAATTTATACTCTAAATTTTCAGTATGTGTAATGACTGGAAAATCATTTATCAAGTATAAACCATAGAGATATGGTGAAAAAATTACAGATGTAAAGAGTACCATTATCTTTACTTAAATCACAGATATTTTGAATGTACAAATGTAAGAAATGTCCAAAAACATTAACCAGTAAAAATTTATGTGACATTAGACTGTGTATTGGAGAGAATCTACATATTTAAAGAATGTGAACTGGCTTTTTAACAAAATATATGCCACTGGAGGCACTAGGGTATTCAGACTGAAAACTTTACAGATGCAATTTATATGGAAACTTATTTACTGAAAAGTCAAGTTGAAATAAATACCAGATATTGAATAGCAATAGAAGATAGATTTTTCTTTTGCTTTGTTTTTAGGAAAGCATAAGTATATTATTTCCTGTATACCTTTGGTTGTACATTGACAGAATTTGAGGATATATTGAAAAGCAAAAAATATTGATATAACTCAACTCACATGATGCTATGCCTTCATTTGTAGTGTTTATGCAAGAGCATGCTGTCAGTTGTTGGTACAGTGGAGCTATGAAATGTCCTTATATAGTAGGTCACCAGCAGTCATCTCATGTTTTCATGGAGGATGAAGAACACTGATATGCAATCTCCTTTAAAAGATTGAAATGAAGAGGTTTTTTGTAGCTCACATTGAGCATTATTGTAAGTTTGGTATTAGGTGAGTTCTCAGGATGACATTTTTCCATGGAAATAAATGACAAAGAATCATTGAGAGTTTTAGAAATCATTTGTCTTACTACTTACATGTTAATGAGCAAATGAGACCAGACCGTTAGTATCTTCATGCATCTTCATAGTATCTATACTTACAAGCCATAAGTGTAATTTGATATAATAAAATAAATATTTTCTAGACATCAGAGCAAAGATAATTACTCTTAAAATGTATATTTTGTAAGATTATGTTTAGTAAATAATCACATTCAGTTTTGAAAACAGAAGAAGGCTATTCACACATATATCCCACTATCATAAGAACAGAAATATTGAATGCTTGTAATCTGTTTTAGCTAGTGAGCATACAGTAGAATCTGAAGGTTTATTTAGGCTGTGTAAATTCATTTGTTTTAATGAACAGAATTGCTTATAAAGTATTATGACCACACAATAAATTGTTATATTGCCATAGTTGTTCATCTTACTCAAGATTGTAGGTAAAGGGCCATCGCCTTGCTAGACTGGTGTGACATGTGCTCTTTGAGTTATGGCTGTTGCCATGCTTCCTGACTTTGGTCCCCTGTGCTACCCTGAGGAGGTGAATCGTCTTTCTCCCTTCTCTCTCTTTAATTTACTTTTAAGTAAACTTTTCTTTCTTTGCCTCTTTGTGTGCCACAATTCTTTGCATTGCTCAGATCTCTGGGTTACTGGTGTTGTGCCTCCCCTCACCCCTCCAGCATGCCGCCCTCACCCTATCTCAACCCTAACATTTTTGGAAGTCCCACTGAGATATCTGAGTTTGCTCTCTCTCTCTTTCTTATTTCTTAGCTGTTGATCCTCTGTGGACTGTGTTGGAACCTGGTGGCAATTGAAAGTTCTGACTGAGGCTACACTTCAGCATGCTGGAAGGTCCCAGTGAAAGATATCAGATCACTGTGGCCTGACAGGGTGAGGGTATAAGATTAGCTCTTTTCTTCCTTCTGGTCAAGATTTCTAAGTTTTCCCATTTACCGAGCTGGATCTTGGAGGACAACTGATAGTCTCTGATTAGGGTACTCCCTAGGGAGGCAAGAAGGTACCTGAAGGTAAGTTCAGGCCACCAGTGCCCAGATGGGTGGGAGATAAAGTGCTTGGTTTCTTTGCCCTTTTCTTCTCTGGTTGGCAAAATAACTTCATGAAGGACCTTGAGACTCCCAAAAGCTGCATGGTACACCTTCCTGCATCTCCGGTGAGTCATCTCAAACCCACATACTTGGTTGTGCACTCTAACGGTCCCTTCCTGGCTTTGGTTTGGATAACTTTCTGTGTCTCTCAGGCTTTTCCCAGTCCCATCTTGGAAGATACCTCGTAGCATTCCAATTGCCAAAAGTCCTGGTACCAGGTCTTCCAAGACATGGAGCATAGCATTCTGCAGACTTCAGTGGGCAAAGGAATGGGAGGATGCTCTCTCCCTGGTGACTCACATCCTTTGTACTGATTTCTCTAAATCTGTTGGGGACATCTGGATCTACATGGGTAAAGGCTCAGAACCAAGAGGACATCCAAATTGTATCCCTGTTTCCTTTTACAGGAACCATGGGAAACTCTCAATCAGTTATGAAAAAAGATGCACCACTGGTATAACTTTTAAAACATCTTAAAGTTTTAGAATTCAGTGAGGATAGTTGCCCAAAGTGTTTAATATTTTACTACAACACTGCTAGGCCACAATATATGCTTGGGGATGGCGAAACCTGGCCAAAATGTGGCTTCCTAACTCCTAACACCCTTCTGCAGCTTGATTTGTACTTAAAAAAGAATAACAAATATCTTGAGATCCCATATATCCAAGACTTTTATAATTTACCTCACCACCCAGATACTCATGCTTCCTGTCATATTTTGTGTTGATGTCCCAAACCCCATTGCCCATAGGTTCATCAGAGAATACTAATCCTGCTGACCGAGTCAACCCTCCCTCAAAAGATCCTATACCTCCTTCATACTCTTCTTTTATAACTCATTTCTGCTTTCCCTCTGTCAATTCAAATGTTAACCCAGCTGGCTTAACTTATCCTGTCTCTCTTTAATCTGCTTTTGCTATCCACTCTCCATCAGTTTCCCTTCCTTCTTGCCCTCCACCTTCACCTGTGGAGGTGGGACTGGCACCTATGGCCATGGTGCCTAACCTGCCTTCAGTCTTTCTCTTTCTCTTTGGAGAGGCTGGTGTCAAAAGCCATGGCACCTAACCCCAGCCTCCAGCCTTCTCGCTCCCCTTTTCCCCACTGCTTGATAATCCCCTAGTGGCAGCCCTACTAGCTGCAGCAAGTCACCACCCCCACATGTACTTGGGATACCCACAGGGTATCAGGGATGGTATCAGGTTTCCACATGGTTTAACAGGTCTCTTCTCAGGATAACAAACAAAAGGATATCAAAGTTATTGTTTGTTGTTTTCTTATGATAAAGTTCTCTAAAGTTATATCTAAACTGGGACTATATCAACCTTCTTCCCAGAAAAAAGTAAAGGGATTGTGTAAATTAATCCTGTTAACTAACTACAAAAAAGTCAATTTTAATTTTAATCTACTTTTTCAACCAAACTTACAAGTGCTGTAGTAAAACATTAGTACTAAATAACACCACTGTTGCCTATATCAGGTTTGCCAAAGTTGTATTTTATAAACAAAAGGTTAAATTACCTGTTGTGCCTAACTAGCACCCTCTTATAAGAAAGGTAAACCTTAAATGCTAGACAACCTGGGTTACATTATAAACTGGTCCTTCCCACCTCCTTAAGTCACTTTTACGAAGCCTAGTACTTCTCCTGCTGGATGGATAAAATACTGAGTACTCTGAGCACAATAAGAATGGGAACTGTGGGCAGCGAGACCTCATCTCTACAATACATCAAAAAATCAGCCGGGCGTGGTTGCGCATGCCTGTAATTCCAGCTACTAGGAAGGCTGAGGCGAAAGGATCACTGGAGCCCAGCAGGTCGAGGCTGTGGTGGCCGGGAGCGGCCACTGCACTCCAGTCTGGGCAACAGAGTGAGACTCCAACTCAAAAAAAAAAAAAAAAAAAAGAATGGGAACTGATCACTCTCACCTAATTGTCCATACCTTACAACTAAGATTACAATTTAATAATTCATACCGGGCTCAGTGGCTCAGCCTGTAATTCCGCGCCTTTAGGAGGCTGAGGTGAGTGAATTGCCTCAGCCCGCGGGTTCGAGACCCGCCTGGGCAAGTTGGTGAGACCTCATCTCTACAATAAATCAAAAATTAGCCAGGCGTGGTAGCGCGCACCTGTAGTTCCAGCTACTTGGAAGGGTGAGGTGGAAGGATCGCTGGAGCCCAGCAGGTCGAGGCTGCGGTGGCCGGGAGTGGCCACTGCACTCCAGTCTGGGCGACAGAGTGAGATTCCAACTCAAATAATAATAATAATAATAATAATAATAATTCATAAGGGTTTTTAACAACTTTATCTGTTCAAAATTATAAATAAGCAGGGACAAATCATTGTACATCCATGTGGTCTATTCACTCCAAAGGGTTTTACATCAAACTGTTATAGACAAAAATAATCAAAATGTCTTATGTGTAATCATTAAAAAAACTTTGAAGTTTTTTGTAGCTGAAAGACTAGAAAAGCAACAGGCTGCCAACATGGAGGGCTGCAGAACCAGAGGGCCAAAGAGACAACCCAATTGGCAGTCACAATTAGTAACAAAACTCCAATTACCCATCAGACACCTAGTAAGAACAAACTTGCTAAGGAAATGGTGCCCATTGCTTATGGGTAGAGTCTGTGGGGGCACTAGAAGTGTAGTTGACCCCAAAAGGCCTTAACCTCCTGGACCTTGTCCACTGTACAGGCCAGAAAGCCATTGGGAAACAGGTGCACTCTCTTCTGAAGAGAGGAGAGAACACTCGACACACAAATGGTGGCCTCTTATGGAGGACTGCAAATCTGCTAAACTGCCTGGCACTGGCTCACCATCACCCCAACAATCCCCTGGGTAAATAGGGTGCTGGAACCAAAATTAATTTCTTACTTTAACACAGGTGTCAGGCTTTTGGTCCTGGCCATCCATATTGAAATCACATATCCTTATCCAAAAGAATTTTCTCCTTTAAACAATAGAGGGGGGAAAGAAAGAAACAAATGTCAGACAGCCCTCCCCCACTGTGTCAAAAAAAACGAGGTTATTTTTTCCTCTTTTCTCCCCTACTGTCTTTGTTACAAAAAATCAAGTTTTATTTTTCAAAAATTTAAGACTATTTTTCTAGCTAATTAAGTAACTTTTGCAATAACTACTGTAAGTTTGTGTTGTAACATTGTTTTTATTTTATTTTATTTATTTATTTATTTTTTTGAGCTGGAGTCTCACTCTGTCACCCGGGACTGGAGTGCAGTGGCACACTCCCGGCAACCACAGCCTCGGCATGTTGGACTCCATGGATCCTTCTGCCTCAGACTTTCAAGTAGCTGGAACTACAGGTGTGCGCTACCATGCCTGGCTAATTTTTGATTTTATTGTAAAGATGATGTCTCGCTAATTTCCCCAGGTGGGTCTTGAACCCATAGCCTCAGGCAATCCACTCACTTCAGTCTCCCAAAGCTCTGGGATTACAGGCTGAGCCACTGAGCATGGCTTTAATAATTTTAATACTTAAAATCTTCAAGTTCTCAATTCAGTCTCTCTAGGGTAAGATAAGAAGGAGGCTCCAGGAACCACACCTGCCCCACACCCTTCCAACCTAATTGCAAACCAGGTAGATTAATTTCACTCACAGAAGTTTGTGATCAGCTATAGTGCTTTTCAGTGCCAAATTACTAACAACTTTGGGATCTCCTTCTAGGCACAAGGATTACTAATCAAACATAGGAGAAATAACAAAATAACCTGGGCTTCATCCTCTAACATATCAATCATCGTGAAAGTATATCAGACCTATTATAAAAACAAGGAAGACTGTTTTCTCTTGTCAATGTTTACCTGTTTTAAATTCTCAGTTTATCTACAACCTAACTTTGTGTTGTTAATGTTTTAAATTTTTCTTTGAACTTTTTAAAAGTAGCTGTATTTCCTTGTTTAGGTCATTAACAAAACTTATAACTGTCTATAAATTCTTGTGATATAAATATCACAACCCCAAAAAGCTAAATGGTAAGCTGTGGGATGGAAATCTACATATGGACTCAGGAATTTACTGGTGCAACAGTGAGAACTGCCTGGACTCCTGTAGTTGGTGTCAACCCAGTGGGGTAACTGTAAATACATTTTACTAAATATCAAAAACTTGCTATGTTATAACACTGGTTATAATGGCCTTTATTATAATAATATTCATTCTTATAGTCAATACTTTGGATACAAATACTAAAAATACCTCCATGGGTTCCTATCCTCTCATCCCCTCCTCTTGCTCTAGACAGGTAGGGACAACTCTACACCCCATGTACAGAAGGAAGTGACTACAGAAGCCCGACCTTCGTCCCTGTTCACAGATACAAATAGGAATAATTATAAAAGAGCAAGAGGTGGGAATAAAAGGGCTTAGTCTTTTTGCCTCAGCATAACCAGTAGAAAGCATTCAGACATTCTACTGCACAACAAGCAGCAGCCTATCCTATCCCCCCTTGGCAAATCTCCAGTAGATGCAAGATGAGGACTGCACAACCTTTCAGTTCAATGTTTAGCATAATAATCTCTACTAAACTTTTAGTTTCCTTGTCAAGGCTGAAGATCAAAGATGATCTTTGACTGACCAAAGTCATAAAAGTGATAATATGACCACCTTTGGTCATGGAATTTGTGAATTGCAAATGTCTAACAAATCTCTTGCAGGATAAAACCCCTCTAGGCCCAAACTCCCCAAGTTAATCTAATCAGCCCTTTGTGACCTAAGTGACAAATAAACCTCACCATGGCAGCAATCATGTGACTAACCCACCCATCTGCTTGCTGTCCATCACCTGACATCAGTACCTGCGCTTGCCTGACCCGTGATGATGAGGAGCAGACCACCACCCAATCACCGAATGATCTTCCCCCATCAAGGGGAATGGTTAAAAGGACTCAACCACAAGCAACCAGTGGCCAATGCCTTGCTAGATTCCCGTGTGTCATGTGCTCTTTGAGTTATGATTGTTGCCATGCTTCCTGGCTTTGGCCTCCTCCCCCATCTTGGGGAGGTGAATCTTCTTTCTCCCTTCTCTCTCTGTAATTTACTTTTCTTTTTTTTTGAGTTGGAGTCTCACTCTGTCGCCCAGACTGGAGTGCAGTGGCCGCTTCCGGCCACTGCAGACTCACCTGCTGGGCTCCGGCGATCCTTCCGCCTCAGCCTTCCGAGTAGCTGGAACTACAGGCCTGCGCTACCACGCCCAGCTAGTTTTTGATTTATTGTAGAGATGAGGTCTCGCCAAGTTGCCCAGGCGGGTCAATAAACTTTTCTCTTTTTGTTCCATAAAAAAAAAAAAAAAAAAAGAAAGGCCCGACTCAGTGGCTCAGCCTGTAATCCCGCGCCTTTGGGAGGCTGAGGTGAGTGGATTGCCTGAGCCCGCGGGTTCGAGACCCGCCTGGTCAGCGAGACCTCATCTCTTCAATAATTCAAAAAATCAGCCGGGCATGGTAGCACATGCCTATAATTCCGGCTACTTGGAAGGCTGAGGCGGAAGGATCGCTGGAGCCCAGCAGGTCGAGGCTGCGGTGGCTGGGAGTGGCCACTGCACTCCAGTCTGGGCGACAGAGTGAGACTCCAACTAAAAAAAACAAACAAACAAAAAGATTGTAGGTAAATGATGACCATACATTGTTGAGTAACTTATGAAAGGATGTGTCTAGTGATCATTTTTTATAGGTTATATTTTCCTTTTTTTTTCTTTTTTTTTTTAGTTATGGGCCATTTTGATTATTGTAATAAAGATTACACAGGGGTATAATCAGAACTAACTTTCCGAATCCTGACTATTGTAAACACTTACATAGTAGGTTGAATTTTGACTCTGATGCCCGGGCTGGAATACAGTGGAAAATTCATGGTCATTGCAGCCTCAACATGATGGTATCAAGCCATCTTTCTCCTTTAGTCTCCTGAGTAGCTGGTGCCACAAACATTTGCCATCATGCCTAGACAACTATTGGATTTATGGTTAAGAAAATGTCTCACCAATTTGCTCAGGCTGTCCTTGAAGCCCTAGACTAAGACAATCTGCTGTACTTTGCCTCCCAAAGTGCTGGAATTACAGGCATGAGCCATCATACCCAGTCTCTTCTGTTTCCTTTCCAGTCATCTGGCACTGTGTTGGAAGCACTAGTCCCCTCAAGTCATCTGCTTCTGACTTCTGTGGTGTGGATTCTGGTCTCTGGAATATCTTCAACATTTATATCTTGATACACATCTCTTTCCACTGTTTTGCCATAAATGCAATGAGTCTTTGTCATTTCCTTGATTTACTGTGGAGATACCAAATGTTCATATGGAAACATTAATATCACATGGTGTGTGAAACAGAATCTCACAACACTTGCATTAATCACCTGGCAGCAGGAAGTGGTCCCAAAATTATTGACTGATACACTTTGTGTCATAGCTAATTTTATGCAGTTATGATTTAATACTGTATCTTTACCATCTTTACATTTATTTACACATTTCTCAACTGCTGATGTTGTCGTGTAGACCCTGTAAGTGTATAAATTATAAGTTTAACTTTGTATGATAGATTTGTATATGTTTTATGGTGGTAAATATCAAAATAGACAAAAATATTCTTCTATCTGTTGTGCTCATGACATATTGGTAAAGTATGTTTCTGAACTGTGTTTTTTTCTGTGAGTTTGTTGAAAAAACCTGGACCTATGGATGTCAAACCCATGTTCTTCATAGATTAACAGTTCAGTGAGAAAAATAGATGTGGAAATTACAAGACAGTATAAGCTTGAGTAGCCATATTTGGAAAACAGCCAAACCAAAGTAACGATAAATATAATAAGTCAATAACATAAAATGTATGGGATAAACATAATTAGATTGAGCTGATAAAAATACTACTGAGTGGAATTATTGAACACAATTTAAATACTCAAAGTATCAAAGTCCAAGTGATGAAAAATACAGTTCTACATAAATGGTGAATTGAAGGTAAAATATGAAACATTTTTCAAACATTTATGTTGTGGTTTGAGTAAAATATATGAAAATAATAAAATGTTATATCCAAAGATTTTATGATTTATGAGTTTGTTAAATAATTAAAAACCAGAGATAAATTCCTAAATTTAGAAATAAAGTGTGTCAAAAGTAGAAAAATAAAACAGTATAATACCAAAAAGGAGGAAAAGCAGTGAGGGGTGAGGCATGGTGGCTCAGGACTGTGTTCCCAATATTTTGGTGGCCAAGGTGTGAGGATATCTTGAGCCCATGGGTTTGAGAGCAGTCTGAGATCTCATATATACAATAAATTAAAAAAATGTGTTCGGTGTAGTGGTGCATGTTGTCCCCACGTACTTGGGTGGCTTAGGGAAGAATTGCATGAACCCATAGGTTGAGCCATAATTATGCCCCTGAACTCCAGCCTGGGTGGCAGAGAGACAGCAACTCAAAATATATATATGTATATAAATTATAAGTAGAAATATATAAATGAATGTAAATTACAAAACAAAACTACACTGAAAGCTCTAAGGGTATTTCCAAAATGTATTTTCCTGAAAACAGAGAAACTAGTATTAAGAATGTTAATATAAAGTATTAATAAAGATAGAATTGGATATATTTAAAGAATAGGAAAAAAGAGAAATATTTTCCAGATAAAATACCCAAGAGATTTGATTACCAATAGCAGCTTCTAAGAAGCATACTTTAAGAAGAAAAAGTCATACTTCGGTATGAAAATATTATGGAAGTGAAAGAGTAAAGGACATAATGAGAGAGAATCAAATCGACCCTGAATTACAGAAACGGTGTCATTGGCAACGTCAGATTTTAGAATATTTAGATATAATGAAAGTGTAGTTCCACCCATTTTATTTGAATATAACAGAATTCTGTCCTTCCAAAATGACTAATGGAAGAATCATCTAGTTTTTAGACCATTTTCCATCACTGACTTAACATGTGATGGACTTTCTGTTGCATGTAATATAGGTTACTCTTTTATCAGAACTCATTTGTAATAAAGTACTTTCCATGCATAGACACTGGCCCCAAGACTCTGAACACTCAGAAGGACTGGGTGACATGGGTGAGAAGGAAGAACTGCAGGAAGCAAACATACTGGAAAATAAAGTCTCGGCACATGTGTAAACTTCAGTCTCCAATGAGACACAGCAAAGTCACTGCTCTTCCAGCACTGTGGCCTTGATTGTATAGTGCATATGCATATATATTTTATTCTGCTTTTAAACTTTGTAGTCCCTTGGTTTCTCAGTCATTTAAAATTCACTATCACAATGCTTTATTTTCCAAGTCCTTATTATTTACATTATCAGACTTTTAATGGTTTCCAATTTAGATGTTCTTGTGTGCAATAAAATGTTTTTCCTAAATCAAAACCAGCCGGTGTCTGCTATTATCAAGCTCAATTGATAAACTGATTAAAGAATTATTGACTTAATGATATCACTTAAATTTTCTTCCCAAAATGTATTTTTCATTTCTACTGTTTTTCATGTGTTTCAGAAATATTTGACTTTCTTATTGATTCTATTAATGTGACTAATTGTATTGATGGATTCCCAAATGCTGAATTTCCTATGCATTCCTGAAAAGGGAACTTGATCATGATAGAATGTTTCACATGCTGACACAGTCTTTCTAATAATTTCTTCTCTAAAGTAATTTTTCTACAAAGAATGGAAATGAAATCCTTAGTGTGGAATAGAAATCATGAGTTGACATTTTCCTCATCCTGGGAAACAAGGTTTCTGTGGTTTTTATTTTTATAATATTTTTATTTTAAAATATAGGGGACAATTCAGGATTAGGTTATAAGTGGTCATGGTAAATGTAAAGTGTGGGTACCTTCATTGATATTATGTCCTCCTGCTCCCAGGTCAGTGTCTCAATCCTGTCACTTTCTTATGGTAGTCTGAATAATGTTCAGGGTCCATTTATGAGTGAGTACATGTAGTACTCAGATCTTTGTTTATGTAATACATCACTGAGTTGTTTTTCTTTTCTTTGAATCCTTGTCAACCAAGCTGAAGTATATTGGCACTCGTCATTACAGCCCTAACCTGCTGGGCTCAGGTGATCCTTCCACCTCAGCCTTCCAGGTTTAAACCCAGATCTCCTGAATCAGATTTTGCCTTTTAACACTATTAATTTCCTTGTTGTGCACACTAAAATGTGGAGGGGTTGTCTTCAAACTAAAAGTTTTTAATCTGAGCAATATATACTACTGTATAGCCCTCCAAAATATGCGTGCCTGTATTTTTGACTGAATTTTATATTGTATCATTCACAAAAGTATAGTATCTACGCTAGCTGAGTGTATTCTGTTTCATTCCATCTCCTTGAAGTCAAAGAATACATTAGCGGATATTCTGTGTTAAAAATGATTTTCTTCAATATTCCCATTGTCATAAAAGCTAGAACCTGTTCTCTTCACTCTGTCATTTCACCACCTTCTTTTTTTTTTTTTTTTTTGAATAGGAGAGTCTCACTCTGTCGCTCAGAATGGAGTGCAGTTGCACATTCCTGGACACTGCAGCCTCAACCTGCTGGGCTCCAGCGGTCCTTCTGCCTCAGCCTTCCAAGTAGCCAGAACTACAGGTGTGCAGTACCACGCCTGGCTAGCTTTGGATTTATTGTAAAGCCGAGGTCTCACCAAGTTGCCCGGGTGGGTCTCGAATCCGCCGGCTCAGGCAATCCACTCACCTTGACCTCCCAAAGTGCTGGGATTACAGGCTGAGCCACTGAGCCCGGCCTCATTTCACCTTCAGTTAACAATTCTACCCATGACCCCTTGGTAAGCATGCCTTGTTCTTGATTTCAGGGTATATTTGCATTTGGGGATGTGGTCATGGAATTCTCTACAGAAAAGTGGAAATGCTTAGGCCCTTGCTTAGCAGATTATGTCCAGGAAGGTGATATTAGAAAACTAAAAATGTGGTTTACTTGGCTGAGGAAAACCTCAGCACACAGTATTTGTTGCATACTAACAATTTCATATATTTTCCTTGTAGAAAAATCACATTCTAATATAAATACAAGGATTATTAGAAACATATTGTCAGCATGTTAAATCATCACATCATGATCAAGTGCCTTTTATGCCAGAAATAAAATGAGATTCCTCTTTCGGGAATCCATCCATTCTATTAGTCACATTATTAGAATCAACAGGGAGCTTGGCATGGTGGCTCAAACTTATAATCCCAGCACATTAGGCAACCAACGTGAGAGGATTGCCTGACCTCAGGGACTCGAGACCAGCCTAGGCAATTTTGTAAGACTTCATTTAGACAATAAATAAAAAAGTAAGCTAACTGTGGTAGGAGGCACTTATAGTTCCAGCTACTTGGAAGACTGAGATGAAAAGATCATCGAGGCCAGCAGATCGAGGTTGCGGTGGCCGTGAGCATGCTACCACACTTCAGTGTGGGCAATAGAATAAGACTCCAACTCAAAAAAAAAAAAAGAATCAAAAAAGTTATGTGATCATGTTCATAAACTTGAAAAGATATTATGACACTGCTGAACAAAATTATATGTTACAAAATTCATTTAATAAGGAATTAGTGGCTGGGCTCAGCCTGTAATCCCACGCCTTTGGGAGGCTGAGGTGAGTGGATTGCCTGAGCCCGCGGGTTCATGACCCGCCTGGGCAGCGAGACCTCATCTCTACAATAAATAAAAAAATTAGCCAGGCGTGGTAGCGCGTGCCTGTAATTCCAGCTACTCAGAAGGCTGAGGCAGAAGGATCACTAGAGCCCAGCAGGTCGAGGCTGCGGTGACCAGGAGAGGCCACTGCACTCCAGTCTGGGTGACAGAGTAAGACTCCAACTTAAAAAAAAAAAGAAAAGAAATTAGTGTAAAATATTTCCACAATACATAAAATATAGTACAAATACAAAATAGGTTCACTATAGGCTTTAGGAGATTCAACAGTATCATTAAGTCAACAATCCTCTAGTCAGTTGACAAACTGTATATCATACTAATGTAGATACCAACTATTTGTGTCCTAAAGATAAACATGTTGCATGAAAAAATAATTAAATGAAAAATCCATAAAATGTCCGAAAAGAAAAAAAAGTGTGACGTATATTATAAAGACCCACAAACTAGAGTGATCATTGCTTTAAAAACAGACTGAGGTCAGGCTCCGTGGCTCAGCCTGTAATCCTAGCACTTCGGGAGGCCAAGTTGAGTGGACTGCCTGAACCCATGGATTCGAGACCCACCCAGGCAACTTGGTGAGGCCTTGTGAATCAAAAATTAGTCAGGCATGGTAGCGCATGCCTGTAGTTTCACCTACTTGGAAGGCTGAGGAGAGAGGATCGCTGGAGCTCAGCAAGTCAAGGCTGCAGTGACTGGGAGCATGCTGCCACACCCCAATCTGGGTGACAGTGAGACTTCGACTCAATAAAAAAAGGCTGAGAAGGGAATACAAAGTTTAAAAGGACAACAAAGCCACTGTCAAGGAAGTCAAGATGGGCCTTGTGCCTTACTGGAGACTGAAGTTCATTCATGTGCAGAGGAGACTTTGTCTTCCAGTGTGTTCGCTTCCTGCAAGCCAACCTCACACATTTCAGGGAGATGACCAAGTCCTTCTGAGGGTTCAGTGTCTTGGGGTTAATGTCTATGGACTGTGAGGCCTTTAACACAAGTTAATTCTGATAAAAGCATAAAAGTATGATAAGCAACTGTACGTCCATTACATTTTAAGACGTTAGTGATGGATAATGTTCTAAAAACTAGATTATTCAGCCATTAATAAAATTATTTAGGAAGCACCGAGTTTGCTGTTCTATTTCCTTGAAATGTGTGATATAAACTTTTATTATATATCAAATTTTAAAAAACTGATGTAGCCAAGGACTACTTGGTTTCTGTAGTTCAATGTCTACCATAATTTGACAAAAGTCTGAAGTCAAGCAGATGGCACTGGGGCCATAATTTCAGGGTATAATACTTGCTACAGATTATAGGAATAATAAAAATTGAGCAAGTGAGGGCCCAGGAGGCCAGGTCCCTTAGGTCTACTATCTTTGGTGGGTTCCATTATAGCAAGAAATAGAAAATATGCCCTCACTATGTGCAAGGTTGCACCAAAGTGGGGACCAGAGTTGCATAAAGGGGAAGAACTCTTGACTATGCAGATACAGACCTTAGCTGGACCCCACAGTAGTAGTCAGTTCCCTTTCTGTTGTCCAGACTGGAGCGTATTTCCATACTCCCAGCCACTGCAACCTCAACCTGCTGGGCTCAGGCAATCCTTCCACCTCAATCTACCAAGTAGCCAGAAATACAGGCACGCACTACCACATCCAGCTATTTTTTATTTTATTGTACAGATGAGGTCTCGCCAAGTTGCCCGGGCTGGTCTTGAACCTGCGGGCTCCCAAAGTGCTGGGATTATAGTCTGAGTCACTGAGCCCGGCCAGAAATATCCATTTTTTTGTTGAGTCTGCAGGTACTGAAAACCATCTACGTCCTTATTTTTTTTTTTTAATCTCATTTTGCTTTCAGGAGAAAAGAAAAGAAAAGAAAATCATCCTATCCAATGAATTCTCAGCAGCCCCTCCTGTAGCCTGCTCTGTGGACAAGCAAAGAGCTGTCTTTGTACAGTAGTGTTCTCTCCAAACTGATGGAGCTGAGTTCTTACAATAGTGAGCGCCCAGATCTCTCCTAATGGATAGAGATGAGTTCTTAGGTCTGGCTCAGTAATGGCATCATCCAGATCACCAACATTGTCCTTTGTAGGAGTCTAGAGAATGTGTGGTGGTGGTCTGTGGCCTTATCTAATCAACCAATGCGGGCTCGGAAACTCCCCAATTGGAGAGGAGCCGAAAGGGAGGGATGGCTTCCGGGCTTTGATGGAGTTTTTTGTATCTTGGACCTGCTGGATCATCTTGGAGAGAACTGCGAGTCTTTGCTTCTTCCTTTTTCGCCCGGGGACATGCAAGTCTGGAAAGTCCGTAGGGAGGACACCGGGACACCGAGAAGCAGGTAGATGGTGAGTATGGTCGTGGGTGAAAGAATGGAAAGCAGGATGGACCCGGATTACCTGGATGTGGCAGATCGACCTCCTCATCAGCTCTGATCCTGGACCCATCCGCGCCGGCGACTCGCCCCATTTCTTTCTTCATAGAGTGTGTCTGGTCCAGTCTCCAGGGTCCTTTCCCCATGGCGACCTCACCCCACCGGAGGCCTCTCCAGGCAATCCTGTGCTCCGGATGTGCGAGAACCGGGAGTGTCATGGGGAGGCCCTGGGGAAGGGGGTGTTGCCCTGGCCCTGTCCCTCTCTCTTCATCCAAGGGTAATTGGAGGGTCCAGGACAGTGTTACAGAGTTCCCTTGGCCCAACAGCGGATGGTGAAACAATTTAGTCAAGAGTGGTCATACTTGCCTGTAGTTTCAGATGCTCAGGAGTCTGAGATGAGCCTGTTGAGCTCAGCAGGCCAAGATTGTGTTAAGGTGTTTGGTCACTTCACGTCTGTCTGGGTTACGGCATGAGACTCAGACTCATATGATATATTTAATCTAATTTTTTTAAAAAATAAAGGCAGGCTGCGCACGGTGACTCAACCCTGTAATCCCACCATTTTGGGAGGCCAAGGTGAGAGGATTGCCTGAGGCTTTGGGTTCGAGACCTACCTGGGAAAGATGGTGAGACCTCCTCTCTACCAAAAAAAAAAAAAATATATATATATATATAATATATATATTTTTTATATATTAGCTGTTCATGGTAGCACGAGCCTGTAGTTCCAGCTACATAAAAGGCTGAGGTGAAAGAATTGCCTGAGTCCAGCAGGTTGTGACTGCAGTGGCTGGGAGTGTGCCACTGTCCTCCAGCCTGGGCAACAGAGTGAGACTCCAACTCAAAAATTAAAAATATAAATAAAGGCATATTTTCAACATGTAGACGTGACTTGTCCAGATAATCTCACGTGAAAAGAAATCCACAGAACAAGAAAGAGGAAGAGGGAAAAATGGCTGATTCCCAGGTAAATGTGTTACAGGTAAGGAGTTGTGTCTGTTCCTACTGGAATGTCATGATTTTAGAAATTGCAAACCTCAACTGCTACTTACGATTGCTCTGCCTGGTGAGTTTAACTCGTTTTTGTTCTTCTTGTGATATTTAAGGGCTCTGGAAAATTCTTTTTCATACATGCCAGCACCTTCTCTTTGTTTCTTTTTCAGGCTTCACAGCTGCCAAGCACAATTCTCACCATGAATTTATAACTTGTAGTATTAAACATGTTCCTCTATGACTGTGGAATATGGAAAGGCATGGATAGCCTAGATTCCTATTGGAGATGGGATATATCCTCAGATTCTAGTGCAGGATGGAAATATGTACTATTAAGATTCCATCTGGATGCTCCATCTGCTCCATGCAGAACAGGAAAAATAAAATGCACATTTAAGCAGTGTGGCAGTTACTGCCCCGAACAGCTCAGTAAGGTCAGAATAAGGAATAATTAGAAGATACTTACTTTCTAGGATGCTAAGAAAAGATGATATTAATGTGTTTTGGGGTGCTACAAAACATGGAAGATACCTGTAGCTGGAATTCTGCATGAAATTTTTGTTTTTTCATTATTAGATTCAGATTGTACTTTTACAAACTTTTTGGTTAATAATATCATAGCACTGATGATGTATTGTCTGTTTACCTTGCTTGTGACACCAATTTGTCCCAGCCACTTGGGATGCTGAGAAGAGTGAATGTTTTCAGTCCAGGAGGTCAAGCGTGCAATGAGTTGTGATTATGCCACTACATCCCAGCATGGGCAACAAAGTAAGGGCCCCTCAAAGTGAAATAAAAATGCCAAAACTTAGTGTCAGTCTCTGGGACTGGGGACCCAAAGGGACAAGAACATGACAGAGACAGACAAAGAAAAGCGAGGCACAGGGGACCAAGGAGTTAAATTCCAAGACCCCAAGTTTTATTTCTGTTCATCTTTTATACATGAAAAAAGCAGGTTACACACAAAAATGACTCACAATATGTGCTGGTACAAAGCAGACTTTTTCTTAAGATTGTACTTGTATTTCTAAAACTATTATTCTACTTGGTTAATGAGGAACAGTTACTGGGGAAGCAAGATGTTCTACCAATGATTCATTCACAGAGATTCCAGTCACTCAGGTTCCTTTGAGGATACTTTTAACCTCATGCCATGAGCTCTCTCAAGTGGCCAGAATCACTGCGTGCTGTCAAACTCATGCAGAATGGTCAGGGAACTTTTCCAACATCTCCCCCATTTTATTTTTTAAAACAGGCAACTGCAGTCATAATTCGATTTTGGAACTGTTGGTGACTTAATTGTCATTGCAAGATGCAATTTCCTATAAAGAACACACAAAGATAAATAAGTAAAGCACTGGATGCAGACCCTAGGCTATGAGTTAAGCTTTTCCACCATCTTCAGGGTTCTAAATCCTGTAGAGAATTTACTATACCCTCAGCCATATCCTGGAAAGGAACTCCGGGTGAATGTTTACTAAAATATCAAAAACTTCTTGTTGTAGTAGTTTAATATCCAAGGAAAGATTACCATGCAAATCTTGTAAATGGAATTTGATATGATCCCAAGTATGTAAGGTTGCATTATACTTAGTAGGAGTGATACAATATTGTGTAGTATTCCAGTCACATTTTAAATATACTTGTCTCTGTAATTCTATCAGTTGATCGCTCAAGCATTTGACTGCCTGTTGGAGCTCACCTACTTTGGTTTCTAACTCCTGATCCAATTGAGTTTGAGTACTCCACAGCTAATGGGACTCCTTTTGCCAATTATCAACAAAATAATTGGTTTGAATAGTTGTTTGTAGAGCTGTGGCAGCTGAGCGGCTGTAGCCGCTATAGCAATAAGACCAATAATAGCGCCTATCATCCATCCCATGTATCCTCGGTGGTGAGGCAACCAGGCATCAAATACTTGAGTTATCAAACTCATCATTGGTCCCTCTTCCCAGGGACGAGAAAGGTTTACTGGAAGCCAAATACTCTCTCTTGTATTTAATATCAGGATGCTTTGAAGGGTATAATTAATAGGAATGGAGGAATTCAGACAGGTATAAATAGACAATTGTAACATTCAACACTCCTTAGTGATTGATTAACAAACACAGTGCCAATGGCCAATCATAAAGTAAGCGCACACAAGCTTGTATCCAGAAGGTGGCATTATAGTGAAAGGTATAATTACTCATAGATTGTTGCCATAGAACTGTCCATACCATATAGAAATAACATCAGTAGCTGCGGGCAACTTCCATAAATCCCATTGTTCCGGGCCATCCGTTGAATCACCTTTTCCTAAAAAATCAAGGACAGGGTGGAGACAGTCCTCCGTTGTGCCAGGCCATGAGTCCATGGGAATGAATATGCTGGACGGTGGTGTCGGTGCGGTTCCATGCAACCATAGTAATGTAATCACAAAATGTGGTATTAATATCTGAACAATTGTTCAAAAATTTTCCATGAGGAACATAGGCCCAATAAATGTGCTGATTTGCAGTTACCAAAAATGCGCATGCCACCACCGCCATCATGGCCAGGAAAAGATTTTCTGGAGATTTGTAGACTTGGTGGTAATCAGGACCCGTTCAGCCTTTTGAGTAAGATGTTTAATCTGCCCCCAAGTGGGTGGTGTTTTGGTGGTGCCCTCTTCCCTCGGGGTCGTTTCAATGTCAATTCTGCCATCTCCCGTGTTGGAGGTACTGGTTGTATGGTACTGGGAGGGGATGTTTTCATTCCCTACTGCGGTGGCAGTTTTATCGTGGCTGGACTGCCACGGCTGGAGGCACCGAAGATGTACCCATATTGGGTTACCGGATCCACCTGTAATGATACTGGCATAAACCTTGCCTTTGACTATCATAATACCAGGTTTCGATTCCATGTCGGGGAGTTGCCGGGACCATATAGATTCTTGCAGTTGAGGAAACTGTTGTTCCTGAAGATGTTTGTCAGCTCTAGTATAGGAATCAGCATGTGGTAAATTCAAAACATTGAGGGTAAATAAGGCTAGGGATAAGGTATCATTAATGACCATAGACTGTGCACTCCCCCTTTTTTTATTTTTTAAAAGTTTAATGAGAGCCGGGCTCGGTGGCTCAGCATGTAATCCCATGCTTGGGAGGCTGAGATGAGTAGATTGCCTGAGCCCGTGGGTTCGAAACCCGCCTGGGCAACTTGGCCAGACCTCATCTCTACAATAAATCAAATATTAGCTGGGCATGTTAGCGTGCACCTGTAGTTCCAGCTACTTGGAAGGCTGAGGCGGAAGGATCGCCAGGGCCCAGCAGGTCGTGGCTGTGGTGGCCGGGAGTGTGCCACTGCACTCCAGTCTGGGCGACAGAGTGAGATTCCAACTGAAAAAAAAAAAAATTAGTGAGTTGTAATTTCAAAGTCCTATGAGTGCATTCAACAATTGCTTTTCCTTTGAGTTATCAGGAATAGCAAAAACATGGCGTATTTGCTGATCATTGCAGAAGCCTGGAGTATGTTACCACTATCTGCAGGGCCATTGTCTGTCTTCAAAGTTGTGGGGAGACACATGACAGAAAAACATGAGAGAAGGTGGAAGATTACTTGGGAGTCACGTGCTCCTGTATGAACAGTGGCCCATAATAATCCTGAATAAGTATCAATAGAGACATGGAGAAAAGAATAACGGTGAAAAGAGGAAAAATGTGTAACATCAACCTGCCAAATGGCATCAGAAGATAGTCCTTGAGGATTGCTGCCTGCAGGGATAGTGTGCAAGTCCAAAGGTCGGCAGGTCATTCAGGAACGTAGAATTTCTCTGGCCTGTGTAAGACGAATGCGGTAACGAGTGTGAAGGCGGTTAGCATTAGTGTGTAATTGTGCATGTTCACCCGTAGGAGAAGAAAAATTCGGTTGGGTGGGATAATCAGCTTGAGCATTTCCAGCAGATAACGTACCTGGCAGGCCGCTGTGAGGACAAACATGTGTAATAAAGACAGGAGAAGTGTGAGCTCGAAGAGTATCCTGTAAGGTCAATAATAAAGGGGCTGTTGCATGATGTGAGGATGAAATACGTCCGGTTTCCAGGAGAGCCAAGAGAGAAACAACATAGGCAGAATCTGAAATAATGTTAAGGGTGGAAGATACAAAGTAAGTAATTTCGATATAGCATAAAGTTCCACCTGTTGAGCAGAAGTATATGAAGGAACAAAAGCTTTCTTTATATCAGGCCCCCAGATGCCGGTTTTCCCCTGAAGAAGAACCATCAAAGAAATGCAGATGCAGAAACAATAGGGTTAGCAACCACTATACGATTGACAATCCAAGAGGTCCATTTCAAAAAATCCCATAATATTCCCACTAGGTAATGACAACATATAGAAGCATAAAAATCAGCAAAAGCTACCTGTAAGAGAAGATAGAAGGATTAAGGAGCCAAAATCAGTGGAGGATACTGGGAGGACAATAAGGGAAGGGTCACTGCCAAAGACCTGAATACATCTGGTATGGCCACAAAGGATCAAAACTGCTATTAAGTCCAAATAAGGAGTTGTGGTCCATGAAGGCTTATGCCGATGTGAAATCCATTCAAGGGTTTTATCGTGTTGTGCAAGTATACCTGTGGGAGAATGAAAAGTGGGTAAAATAAGCAGCAAAACAGGCAGAGTGCGGTCAAAGTGTGTGAAGAAAGAATCTTTAAGACATTGTTTCACATATTGTAACTCAGCTTCTGCAGCAAGAGTTAGTTCATGAGGGGGATCAAGTGAAGGGTCTCCTTGAAGTAAATTAAAAAGATTAGTAAGCTGATATGTAGGAATTCCTAACATTAGATGAGTCCAATTGATATCCCCAAATAGTCATTAAAAATCATTGAGTGGCCGGGCTCGGTGGATCAGCTTGTAATCCTGCATTTGGGAGGCTGAGGTGAGTGGATTGCCTGAGTTCGCGGGTTCGAGACCCACCCGGGCAACTTGGTGAGAACTCATCTCTACAATAAAATCAAAAATGAGCCAGGCGTGGTAGCGCGTGTCTGTAATTCTGGCTACTGTAAGGCTGAGGCTGAAGGATCGCTGGAGCCCAGCAGGTCGAGGCTGCAGTGACCAGGAGTGCACACTTCAGTCTGGGCGACAGAGTGAGACTCCGACTCAAAAAAATAATAATAAATTAAATAAATAAATAAAATTATTTTAAAAAAGACAAAAAGAAAAGTATTTTGTGTCTTAAGGTAGTCTCTGCATATTTGCATGGATTGAGATTTAACAGTAGTATGATCCACTATTATTCCAAGATATGACACAGGTGTAGTAGTTTGTATTTTATCTGGGGCAATGACAATTCCTTCTTTAGATAACACCTCCTGCATGGAAGCATATAATAATTGTAGGTCCCATTCACAAGACAAAGAAAGAATGATATCCATGAAACATATAATATAAGCAGAAAGGTATTGAGATTCAACGGATCGTAAAATCATTCCTCCATAAAATTGACACATAGTTGGGGAGCTTGTCATTCTTTGAGGAAGGACCTTCCATTGATAACCTTCCATGTGGGCAGCATTATTGATAAATGGGACTGAAAAGGCAAAATATTCTATCTGCCTCATGAAGGGAAATGGTATAAAAATCTTGAAGACCAAGTACAATTAAGGGCCAATCTCTAGGGATGGCAGAAGGGAGAGGCAGACCAGGCTGGAGTGCTGTTGTTTAACAGCATTAACCCCTCAGGGATCAATAAGTAACCTCCATTTACCAGACTTTTTCTTAATCACAAAAACCGGGGAATTCCATTGAGATTGAGAGGGTTCAATATGCCCCTGTTGTAATTGTTGCTGTACTAGATCCCATAAAGCCAGTAATTTTTCCATAGGCAAGGGCCACTGAGGAGTCCATACAGGAGTGGTGGTCTTCCACGTTATTTTAAGAGGGAGTGGCTTGTCCTCAGTGACCCCTACAAAAAAGGGCAACGAATGCCAGTTCAGGAAAATTTTGGTTTCACAGAGACAGGGAGAATGTCTTCCTGTTCATTCTTACCTACTTCTCTCCCGGGAGTATAATTCATTTTAGCAAGCATGTTGCAAACTACAAGAGAAGAAGGAGGGATGATCATTTCTGCTCCCCATTGTTGGAGTAAATCTCACCCCCAAAGATTTATGGGGGTATCAAGAACATAAGGTTGAAGAGTGCCCATGTGAGCATCTGGTCCTTCACATTTCAAAATTCAGACACTTTGTTTAATAGCTGGAGACTCAATGGTACCGACTCTTTCAATACTGCAAAAAGCATCTTTTAAGGGTCAAGAAGAAGGTCAACGCTTTAAAGAAATAACAGTACTCTCTGCTATCAAATGGTGCAATAAGCCAGAAAAAGAAGCAGTGTGAGAACTAGCTTGCCCCATAACCTGTCATAGAAT
This sequence comes from Cephalopachus bancanus, assembly GCA_027257055.1. Classification (NCBI taxonomy): domain Eukaryota; kingdom Metazoa; phylum Chordata; class Mammalia; order Primates; family Tarsiidae; genus Cephalopachus; species Cephalopachus bancanus. The sequence goes on along the minus strand of JAPVLO010001279.1, from coordinate 27,684 downwards.
GCCCTACCTTACCTCCTTCTGTAGGGTGCTTCCTTGCACTGCAAATCCCCTTGGGGGGTCTTTCAGGTCCCTGTTCAGGCCCTACTTGTCAGTCTCTGGGACTGGGGACACAAAGCTATGGAACATGAGAGAGACAGACAAAGAAAAGCGAGGCACAGGGGACCAAAGAGTTGAACTCCAAGGGACCAAGGAGTTGAACTCCAAGGCCCCAAGCTTTATTTCTGTTCATCATTTATACATGTAAAAAGCAGGCTGCACACAAAAATGACTCACAATATGGGCTGGTACTAAACAGACTCTTTGTTAAGATTGCACTTTGTTTTTCTGAAACTATTATGCTACTTGGTTAATGAGGAACAGTTCCTGCTTATCTTATCGGCAGAGTTGCCGGGGAAGCAAGGTGTTCTACCAATGATTCACTCACAGAGTTTCCAGTCACTCAGGTTCCTTTGAGGTTACTTTTAACCTCTTATGCCAGGAGCTTTCTCAAATGGCCAGAATCACTGCATGTAGTCAACTCATGTAGAATGGTCAGGGAAGTTTTTCAACAACTTACGTTTACCCCAGATCTCCTGAATCAGAAGTTGCATTTTAACAAGGTATTCAATTCATTGTTGTACACATTTAAATTTGATGAGGATCTTATAAATCATATGAATTTATCATATGATCAATACCACAATTATTCTGTATGATGTAAATATACCACTCAAAAATATACATGTCTCTGTCGGTACCCACATTTTGCACTGTATTGCTCACAAAAGTAAGGTATACACCATGGATGAGTGGACTTTATTCCATGCTTATGACTCAGAAAATGTATTAGATAACCTTTCTGATTAACTACGGCCTTATCAGTTAGCCAGCTGATAATTCCAGTTGTCTTATCAGCTGAAACCCTTTCTCATTACTCTCTCATTTCCCTGAACCCATGGTCACTTGATAAATATGTTTCATCATTTTCAGGGTCTATTGATATTCGTGGATGTGGCCATAGAATTCTCTCCAGAAGAATGTGGGAATGCCTAGACCTTGCCTATTGAATTTTTACAAAAAGCTGATGTTAGAGTACCACAGGAATCTGGTGTTTCTGGGTGAGGACAATCTCAAGAAACAATCTATCTTCCACACCAAGGAATTTATGTCCTTTTGTAGAATGTTTTCTATGAGTTTCTGCTTTGCATAAATGCATTTCAGATTCCTGCTTTCAATGAAAATTTTGTGATTCGTTGGCATAGAAAAGAAAGAATTAAAGATGTTTCATTTTGACATGAACCTTTCCCTATTTTGAACTGATCTGGGCCCTTCACATTATATTAGGATGGAGGGTGACACCAGCAGACCCGGTTCCAAGAATGTTTTACCCCAATGTCAGCTTGTTTTTAGGAGGAACATAAACAGAGGTGTGTGTTGGCTCAAGATGTGGGTGGATCAGAGTTGAGCGGTCAATGAAAAAAAAAAGTTTGGCTCACCAGTGTCTTGTTATGACCACTGGAGACAAAAGTATTCATACAATTTTTTAAGAGGCAGAAAATGGGAAGTTGCAGTATTTGTGACTGGCTTTGAGATAGGGAAAATGAGCAACTTCACTGAAGTCATAATGGGAACTGTTTTTGCAGAACACAGAGGATAGGTTATCTTCAATTACAGCTGTTGACCAGAATTCTCTCCCCACCCCATCTCCCCTGTCATTGTCACTTGCCTTGTACATCTCATTGATTAGGCTAATTCTGTGTTGCATCTTTTTTTTTAAAGAAGGATTTATTGGAAGAACAGAAAAGCTCCCATAGTGGGAGTGGTCCCAAAGGGGTAGCCCTGTATCTTTTTTAATAAACTGGTAAACATAGGGAAAATGTTTTGCTGAGTTCTGTGTGTCTTCCATTAAATAACTGGATTTGAGGAGGACTTATGGAAGCCCCCAGTTTATACGTAGTTGCTCAGAAGCATACATGGCCCTGGGTTCTGCACCTGGCATCTGCAGTGGGGGCAGTGTTGTGGGAATGAGCCCTGAACTTGTTGAGACTTTGCTAATTCTGGGTGGTGACAGAATTGAATTGTTGGAGAACCAGTTGGTGTCAGAGAATTGGTTGGTGTTCAGCAGACTCCACAATGTGGTTTTCAGGGGGAAAAAAGACGTCACAGATCAGTCTTTTTTTGTTTTTGAGTTGAAATCTCTCTTTGTTGCCCTGAATGGAGTACTGAGGCATGCTCCCAGCCACCACAACCTTGACCTGATGGGATCTGGCAATTTTTCCCCTCAGCTTCCAAGTAGCTGGAACTACAGGTGCACCCTGCCACACCTGGGTAATTTTTTATTTATTGTAGATACGAGGTGCCAAGTGCCCGGGTGGGTCTCAAACCTGTGGGCTTAGGCAATCCACTAGCCTCGGCCTCCCAAATTGCTGGGAATACAGGCTGAGCAACTGAGCCCAGCCACAGGTCAGAGTCTTAAACTACTTCAAGTGAGCATTTGGTCCCTGGTGAGAATTGAAACCCTGGGGGATGAAGCATTTCCATGCTATGAGGAGGGAACGGTAGAGTGTGTGGAGGGAGCCTCCTGAATTAAATTCTCATCAGGTTTTTCTTTGTCACTACCTGGAATTGAGCCACATTGGGCTACATCTCACAGTGAGAGTGGTCCCCAAACTTGGAGACATGATTAAGCTACCAAGTCACTTCAGCCTATGCAAACTCTAAAGAGTCAGCAGAGAATGTGATCTTTCAGGATGGAAAATCATTGTGATTTTCATTTGGATCAGAATTATTTGTGTTGTGATGAGTGTGTTGGGTGTGGGGACCCTGTGTTCTGGGCCTGCTTTCCCTGGCTGAGTACTGCTGGTTGTGGGTCCAGGTGAAGCAGCATCAATATTAAGAGGGGAGTTACTTTAAAAGCCTCTTCAGGGGCCTCTAAAAACCTGGAAAAACACACTTTCTTTTTTCTTTTTTGAATCACTCAAGCTGGAGGGCAGTGGCTCAATTATGGCCACCACAGCCTCTACCTGCTGGGCTCAAGTGATACTTCTCCCTCAGCCTTCCAAGTAGGTTTATTACTAAAAAAAAACCAAAAGGTGGAAGCAACCTAAATGTCCCTTAATAAATGGATAGTGAAAATAGGGTGTATATACATACAATAAATAATATTCACCATTAGAAAAAAATGTTGTCATGTGTTACAATGAGGATAAATCTTTTGGACATCATGTTAACTTAAAAAAGACACTATCAGCTAGATGTGGTAGCTCATGCCTGTAATCCCAATACTTTGGGTGGCCAAGACATGAGAATGGCTTGAGCCCAGCAGTTCAAGATCAGTATAGGAAATAAGTTATAATGAGACTTTGTTTCTATGGAAAACCAACAAATTAGCTAGGTGTCATAGCACAAGTCTCTAATCCCTTCTACTTAGAAGGGGAAAAACAACTGTCAGAGCCCAGTAGCTCAAGGCTGTGTTGAGTCTTAATTGTGCAACTGCATTCCAGCCTGGGTGACATAGTGAGACCCTGACTCAAAATTTTAAAAATCTTAGAAGATTTGAAACATTTCCTTGATATTTGTCTTGGCAATGATTTGTTGATATGAGACCAAAAGTACAGCAACAAAAGCATATATAAACTGTTGACCTGCATAAATTAAAAAGCTTCTGAGTAGCCAGGAGTGGTGGCACTCGCCTATGATTCCAGCTGCTTGGGAGCCTTAAGCAAAAGGATTGGCTGAGCCGAGTAGGTCAAGGTTGCCACTACACTGCACTCCAGTCTGGGCATCAGAGTGAGATACTAACTATAAATAAATATATATATTTTTAAAAGCTGCACAGCAAATAAAACAGGAAGAAGGCTTACAGAATAAAAGAAAATATTTGCAGCCTGGGCTCAGTGGCTCAGCCTGTAATCCAGCACTTTGGGAGGCCAAGGCACATGAATCACCTGAGCCTGTGGTTTCGAGACCACCTGGGCAACTTGGTGAGACCTTGTCTCTACAATAAACCAAAAATTAGCTGTGTGTGGTAATGCACATCTGTAGTTCTGGCTACTTGAAAGACTGAGGCAGAAGAATTGCCAGAGTCCAGCAGGTCGAGGCTGCGGTGACCAGGAGCATGCCACTGCACTCCATTCTGGGCACAGAGTGAGAATTCAACACACACACACAAAAAGAAGAGAACAGAAAATATTTGTAAACCATCTACATGATAAGAGATTAAAATGCAAAATATACAAGGAACTTATAAAAATCCAAAGCCAAAACAATAAAATGATCATCACTTGACTGAAATAGACCAAGAATAAATGTGTATCTTTCCAATGAAGTCATACATGACCAATCAACAGACAATCGCAAATTCATGCAATGATGAGATTTGTTTTTCCGTTTGTTTTTTTTTTTTTTTTTGAGTTGGAGTCTCACTCGGTCACCCAGACTGGAGTGCAGTGGCCGCTCCTGGCCACCGCAGCCTCGCCTGCTAGGCTCTAGCGATACTTCCACCTCAGCCTTCCGAGGAGCTGGAATTACAGGCATGCACTACCATTCCCAGCTGATTTTTTGATTAATTGTAGAGATGAGGTCTCGCTGCCCAGGCGGGTCTTGAACCCGTGGGCTCAGGCAATCCACTCACCTCAGCCTCCCAAAGGCACAGGATTACAGACTGAGTCACCGAGCCTGGCTGCAATGATGAGATTTTATATCACACCCATTAGGATGACTACTATCAACAAATAGAGATGTCTTTTTTTTTTTTTTGAGTTGGAGTCTCACTCTGTCACTCGGATTGGAGTGCAGTGGCCGTTCCCAGCCCTGCAGCCTCAACCTGCTGGGCTCCTGTGATGCTTCTGCCTCAGCCTTCCAAGTAGCTGGAACTACAAGCACATGCTACCATATCCGGCTAATTTTTTGATTTATTGTAGAGATGAGGTCTCCCCAAGGTGCCCAGAAGGGTCTCGAACCCATGAGCTCAGGTAATCCACTCACCTCAGCCTCCCAAAATGTGGGATTACAGGCTGAGCTACTGAGAGCCTCAAGATACATCTTAACAAAGTCATGAAGTAAAAGAAATCCTCTACAGTGCTGGTGAATTTTAAACTTGTAGAGTTATAATCAAAATAATTATGAGCAGTCTTTGAAAAATAAAATATAGAACTCCCAGACAATCTAGCAATCTCCTTTCAATGTATATAACCCAAGGAAATAAAATCATTATCTCAGACAAGCATCTCTAACCACCATGCTTATTGCAGCCTTTTTCTCAATGGCCAAGCTATGCAAAAAACTTAAATGTTTGTGGATGCTGATTGAAGAAAATATGGTACATATAAATAATAGAATATTATTCAGCCATAAAAAAGTCAGTGAATCCTGTCATGTCAAAATCATGGATGAAACTGTAGGACATTATGCTAAGTCAAAAAAGCCAGGCACACAAATACTGTGTGATCACAGTTACATGTGAAAAAAAAAAAAAAAAAAAAACACGTTGCACTCATACAGGCAGACAGTACAATGATGGTTACCACGGTCTGCAGGTGGGGAAAATAAGAGATGTTCAAAACATACAATGAGTGAATCATAAAAGTAATAATGGACCACCTTTAGTCAAGGAGTTTGTGAGTTGCAAATGTCTGAGTTTGTGAATTACAAATGTTCCTGCAAGAGACTTGTTATCAGTGAGTTTTAGGAATCTGATGTTTAACATACTGACTGTATTTATTAGTAATGTCTTGTGTTCTTACCAAATTTGCTAAAATAGTAGACATGAACTGTCTTCATTACAAAAAATAAAGATAAGCTGAACATGGCGACTCATGCCTCTAATCCTAGCACATTCGCACTTTGGGGGACAGAGGTGAGAAGATTTCCTAAGTCCAAGACTTCTGGACCAGCATGGGCAACATGGTGAGTGCTCATCTTTACAATATATAAAAAATTAGTCAGGTGTGGTGGTGCACACCTGTGGTTTCAGTTATTTGGAAGACTAAGGTGGAAGGATCATCTGAGCCCTTCATGACATTCCTGAAAGACTCTATCATCGTGGCAGCTGTCCTGTGACTAACCCCCCTCTGCCCACTCTCACCTCAGTTGACCTGCCCCAAAAGGAAAGGCTTCAAAAAAGCATAAAATCTTGACCTGAAGCAGTCATTTGTCATTTCTTTTACTGAGCTCTGGCCTATCCATGTGTTCATTGCTCTATGGTGGCCTTTGCTTTGCTAAGCTCTGGTCTGGTCATGTGACTCTGAGCTATGTCCACCATGTTTTCCTAATAAAATTTAGCAATAAACAGATAGCTAGATAAAACGATACAGAAGTATTATCCACTGTCCCAAATTCTCCACTCTGCACACAAAGAAGAACTGATGTTTCTCATGAATCTATATGTTAGGGTCTGGGTAAGGTGAGGACAGCATGCTGGAGGGGTGAGGGGAGGCACAGCACCAGTAACCCAGAGATCCAAGCAATGCAAAGAATTGCAACACACAAAGATGTTAAGAAAGAAAAGTTTATTTAAAAGTAAATAAGAGAGGGAGAAGGGAGAAGGGAGACAGAGGATTCAACTCCCTGAGGGGGGGAGGGGGCCAAAGCCAGAAAGCATGGCAACTGCACTGCCATAGTTCAAAGAGCACATGTCACACCAAAATCTAGCAAGGTAATGGCCACTGGTTGCTTGTTGTTGAGTCCTTTTAACCATTCCCTAGATGGGGGAAGATCATTAAGGTGATTGGGTGGTGGTCTGCTCTTGTCATCACAAAGGGGCAGGCAGGCAAAGGTACTGAAGTCAGGTGATGGACAGCCGGTAGATGGGTGGGTTAGTCACATGATTGTTGCCATGGTGGAGTTTATTTGTGTCACATAGGTCACAAAGGGCTGATTAGGTTAATGCTTGGGGTGGTTTTTGCAAGAGACTTGTTAGACATTTGCAATCCACAAACTCAGACATTTGCAACTCACAAACTCATTGACCAAAGGTGGTCTATTATTACTTTGATGACTTTGGCCAGTCAAAGGGTGACCTCTGATCTTTGGCCTTGACAAAAAACCTAAAACTTTAGTAGAGATTATTATGCTAAGCCATGAATTGAAAGGATGGGCTGTCGTGGTCTTGCATCTGATGGTGATTTGCAAGGGGGGATGGTATAGGCTGCTGCTTGTCTTGCAGTAGAATGTCTGAATGCTTTCTAATGGCATTGGACTTGCGACCCTCAGAGGGGGAGCAGATGGGGATTCAATGTTCCAGTAGTTTGGGAAAAATCTACAGGGAAGTGAAGGATCCCTTGAAGCTACCCACTGGGAATGCATAGTGAGAGGATAGTAATAAACTATACAGTAATAAACTATACCATGGACTTAGGTTAAGAGCATGCTATTGAGAGACCCAAGAAACCAAGAAACTTAAAAAGCCATACTTGCTGTAAAAGTAGTGTTTAGTTCACTATATTTTATATATCCCTACCTCATGTTTACTATATATTTTGTGTATTCCTACCTCATGTTCATTGTACTTTATGAAATCTTAGTACTTTAAATCCTACCTCAGACCCCGTAGAATTAGGCATACGTCAGGTGCCAAGTAGTGACTGATTGTGTAGTTACATAATGTCTTAAGTAGTGTTTGTATTTAGAACTCTTGGGTTAAGCATTGTCAGTCCCAATTGCCATGCTGACTTCTGCTTTTACAACGGGATGTAAATGTTAAAGCGATAAGCCCCTTTCAGACATTCCTTTGCTATTGCAGTAGACTCTGAGGCACTAGCTGCTCTCTAGGTGGGCTCTATGTTGATTTAAATCACCGGCTTCCATGCCAAGGTTAATTTACATGCAGTGGCTATGTAAACCTGAGGGAATCAAAGACTTTGAGAAAAACTGCCTTGCTATAAGACGTTTGCGATATTTTATAAATTCCTAGAACTAGTACTATATGAATTTCTACCCCACATTCACTGTATGTGTTTGCAGCATTCATATTTAAAACTTTGTTAAGTTTGGCTTTTGTTGTCCCATAATGACCATGTTATGTTATGTAAATGTTAAGCAAACAAGCCCTCCTAAGCATTCCTCAGTGTGTATCAGCAGACTTAATGGTGCTAGTGTAAACTCCTGCCTGCTTGCTCAAGTTACTTCATACGCAGTGACTGTATGAACCTAACTTATCTGACATTCCACTCTGCCCGTTAAGTGGGTTTCTGTCAATCACAGGCAGTCAGGTTACAGCCCACAAAAGACACCTACCAATACCAAGTGTTCCCATACCTATTAGGAGAAATTACCCAATCATGTAAAATCAAGTTTAAATTTCTTTCCCCTCCCTCTGTAATTGTGCGTAGAAACTGCTTGCCATACTGGATCGAGGCTCTCATCCCTGAAGCTACTACCAGCTTCATACGTGAGCCCAGACTTGAGCCTGAATAAAGACCCTCGTGTGTTTGCATTGGAGCTGGCTCTTTGTGGTCTCTCTCTCTCGGATTAGAGTTCTGGGTTTAACAATAGGAGATAAGGGGAAGTGCAACATTAGCTCCAAGAAATGTTGTTCAGGAAGGAACAGGAACACTAGAATCCTATTCACACCCGTCTCTAGGGGCTATGATAATATGGACAGACATTAATAAGTTTCAGTGTCACAGGGTCTCCAAGACATTTGCAGGTGGTCAATAAGGAAGTCACAGCAGTCACACCTGAAAGATGGTGGCATGCAGTGACTCAACACCTGTTAAGGCCAAGAGATTTAATGGGATGAGCGCGGTGGCTACAGAACCTGAGAACCAGGCTGCTGCGTGAAGGCAGGGGTGTGGCAGTTTTTATTGAAATTTAAAGCGACCTGTCAGTTACCTATTGGTCGGCAAGTGAGGCATTTTTGGGATTGGCGGGGGCTTTCACGGGCATGGGAATGGTGGGCTTTGTTGTGGAAGAAGAACCCGGAAAGCCTTGTCAGAGCCTCCATGTTAGTTTGTCTGGGCGCCTTCTTAGGTGGAGTGCATTTTAGATGGGCCATGCCTAGTGGCTTTTGGAGGCACCTTTGTTGTGGCTGGCTGGGCTCACTCACTCTCTTCCAGGTGTCCAGCGTCCTTACGAACTCGGGACCTGTGGCACGGGAAACAGTGACTGAATGAACCAGCTCTCGGAACGGTTCAGCATTTCCACAGGTGCAAGATGAAAAAGCCTGCCAGAGCATGGACCTGCTCACTTCGGCTATGCTCTGATTGGCAGTTTTGAGTCTGTCAGCTGATTGGATGAGGCTCCGGATCCCACTCTGATCATTGACAAGATGCGATCAGACGGAGCTGAAGGATGCAGAAAGCACTTTTCTTGCAGTTTAAAGCTGAGTTGCCTCCCTGCACCGATGTCTAGAAGGGAATGTGCAGTGCCTCCCGGCACATGCTGGGAACTCTGGCATCTGAATGACTCCTGGTCGGCTGGTCTCTGTGCTGCCAGACAACAATCCCAACATGCTGGGGAATCTGGCACTCGCACAGGAATGTCACCTGGTGGATAAGCTGTTGGTCTGCAGAACTCCATTACACTATGCACGGGCTGCAGGCGGAGGGCGAGGCAAGCTGGTGTGCCTTTTCCCATCAAAGTTCTGCTGGCTGCTGACTTCTTACCATGAGGTCACCATGGGAGTGAGTTTGGAGAGAATCATGAAGGACATGATCGGATGGGCAGTAGGGGTGACACGGTGGTGTTCCAATGCACCTGTTCCTGGCCCACGTTGGGCAGGCTTAACCTCCCGCATCTCCGCACAGCTCAGAATCTTCTCCACCAGCACCAATCATTCCAGACCACTAACCTCCTCCTCATCCCAGGGGCCACCTGCTCCCTAAACCACTTGGTGGTGGGTTGATGTCCCAGGCATTGCCCACTGTTACTCATCCTACTGCTCTCTCCAGCCAGAGTCCAGTTCAGCCACTTTGGGAGAAATCCCCATCCAGGTCCCACCACAGCATCATTGCTTTGCCAGGGGTGGCAGGATGCGACTTTCTGGAAATATCAGCATCATTGACACCTTAATTGTGGAAGTGGATTTTGAGGCATGGGGGAGAGTAATTATGGGGTCATTTGGAAACTTGTAAGAGCAAAGGAAAATCCCAGTCCCAGGCATGTGTCAAGCAGGCTTTTTTTTTTTTAAGCTGGAGTCTCACTCTATTGTCTAGGATGGAGGGCAGGGGCACAATCACAGCCACTGCAGTCTTGATCTGCTTGTCTCTGGTGATCCTTCTGCCTCAGCCTCCCAAGTAGCTGGAACGACGGGCATGCGCCCCCACTCCTGGCAAGTTTTTAGATGTATTGTAGAGATAAGGTCTCGTCAAGTTGCCCAGGCATGTCTCAAACCTGTGAGCTAGGCAATCTTCTCACCTCGGCCTCCCAAAGTGCTGGGATTATAGATGTGAACCAAGGCACCTGGCCTTGTGGACCATTTTTACCAACCATTTCAGTGGACGTGAAACCAACTTGAAGTTGATGGTGTGATTCAGACATCTTACACTTAAAATCATCAGGTTCATTTCAACTGAGGCCTGACTGGACATTGTGTCTGAGACACAGATGGTGTCTTGATCCCTCAGGAACAGATGATGGCCTGGTTTTGGGATGGCGAACTTTCAAGGTTTGGGGCACTTGGAAGCTTTTGAAAACTATCAGTTTAGTACCTCTGCATTGAATGAAAGGTTTCTCACCCTCAGCAGTGAAGGATCCACCTACCTCCCTGGGGCCAATCTTCAGAACTTTTCTGCCTAAAAAATGGAATGCTTTGGGAGCATTTCTTCCTCCAAGTAGCCTCCTAAAATTGATGTTCCTGAATTCCCATGACCTCAGAGACAAGTCTTTTGATTTCTGATGAGTCAGCTTTCATGTTGTTATATGTAATGTGCAAACCTGTGTGTAAATCTACATTAAAAATAAAACGTGGTTCATATCACATGTTCCAATGGATTTTATTTATGATTCCAAAGTATGCAATACTGTCAACAAACTTAAAAACATAATCATGGAGATGAGACCCTATTATGGTAATTTGTGAATAATTCATCACTACAGGATTTATTACAAGTGAGCTCATCAGCACCTTTTTAAAAATGGGGGGGGGGGGAAGTATGGCATCTATGAGCATGGCAAAATGAAGAATTATAGGAAAACCACAGCACAATATTAGCTATTTTTCTAATTTAAATAGGACCTGCCAGGGCTGTCTGTGTTGTCAAGGGTATACTTCCCTCCTTCATCATTCAGTGGTCTCATTTTACTCTTCCTGTCTTGTCTTAGTTGAGGGTTTATATATTTTGAGTTGAATTATCACTCTGTTGCCCAGGCTGGAGTGCAGTTGCATACTCACAGCCTCCCCAAAGTCCACCTGCTGGACTCCGGTGATCCTTCCACCTCAGCCTTCCAAGGAACTGAACTACAGGCTCGCGCACTACCACACCCAGCTAACTTTTAATTTATTGTAGAGGTGAAGTTTCACCAAGTTGCCCAGGCGGGTCTTGAACTCACGGGCTCAGGCAATTCACTCACCTCAGTCTCCCAAAGTGGGGGATTGCAGGTTGAGCCACCGAGTCCGGCCTATTTTTTTTTTAATTGGAGTCTCACTCTGTCACCCAGACTGGAGTGCAGTGTCACGCTCCTGGCCATAGCAGCCTTGAACTGCTGGGCTTCGGCTATCCTTCTGCCTCAGCCTTCCAGGCAGCTGGAACTACAGGTGCGTGCTACCGCACCCAGCTAATTTTTTAATTTATTGTAGAGACGAGGTCTCACCAAGTTGTTCGGATGTGTCTCAAACTCACGAGCTTAGGAAATCCATTCGCCTCTCAGCCTCCATAATGCTAGGATTACAAGTTGAGCCACCAAGCCTGGTGCATTGAGGGTTTTTGATTACACTTTTCCACAGGTCTTGTATTAGGGTGTTGTAACATGAGGGTAAATTTTTTTTTTTTGAGTTGGAGTCTCACTCTGCCTCACAGAATGGAGTGCAGTGGCATGCTCCCGGCCACAACAGCCTTGACCTGCTTGGCTCCAGCGATTCTTCCACCTCAGCAGTTCAAGAAACCAGAACTACAGGTGCGCACTACCAAACCCAGCTAATTTTTTATTTATTGTAGAGACGAGGTCTTGCCAAGTCGCCCGGGTGGGTCTTGAACCCGAGGGCCCAGGCCATCCACTCACCTCAACCTTCCAAAGTGTTGGGATTATGGGCTGAGCCACTGAACCTGGCCAAAGGGGTGCATCTAAAATGGGGATTTGAGGAGAGTCTTGCGATCTCTGTTCAGATGCACTGGTGTTGGGCAGTTGTTCTCAAATACATTATTTCTTTCGTGTCACTGTAATTCTGGTACTGTTTTATTAATACTATGGACACTTAGCAGCTTGTAATTCCAGCACTTTGGGAGGCTGAGGCAAGAGGATTGCTGGAGTTCAGGTTTCAAGACCAGCCTGGGCAACTTGGCAAGACCTCGTCTCTACAAAAAAATTTTGGGGCATGGTAGCGTGTGCCTGCAGTTTCAGCTACTTGGAAGACTGAGGTGGGAGTATAGTCTTCCACATAGAGTATGTGGTGGCTGTGAGCATGCCCCTGCACTCCAGCCTGGATGACAAAGTGAGACTCCAACACCCCCCAAAAAAATATATGGACACTTGCAATAACAGTCACTTTTAAATATGTCGGTGAATTTAACTTTTCCAACCCCTCGAAGAAGTAGGCCTGCGATCCTCATTTTACAGGTGAGGCAAGTGGATACTTAGGTTGAGTTGCTCCATTAATGTCGCAAAAGTTTTTTGACGCATTTCCTCTAAATTTGTTAATGCTTCCCACATATTCTTCTTTGGCTCTCTGACCACATCCCAAGGGTAAATGTCTCATTCTAGATCCATTTTCTACTTGATGATAGAGAAACTGCACAAATAGGTGGGAAAGGGAACTAGTTGATACTTGCCCGTTCCAGTCATCTGCCTAACCCAAGCTGGGGTTAGGTTTTCTGAGTGATCTGGACCATTCATAGATCCTGACAAATCCTCACCTGGAACATTTGTTATGTACAGATAATCCTCAAGTTTGCACCTGAGCTTTCTCTGTCCCATTTAATCCTTTCAGCTTTATCTTACAGGTTGGTGTACTACACTAGAACACCATGCAAATATTGATAAAAATAAAATTGTTGCCTTCCTACCAAAAAGTACCAACATTCTTTTTTTTAATTTATATAAGATACATGCTCTAAACAAAAGCCAAATCATACAAATCTCCATGAAACAAAAGTCTTGCTTGCATCCCTTCTCTCCAAACTCATTTTCTTCTTAGATGGAATGAATTTTAGTTGGTTTTTGTTTATTTTTCTGAATATTCTATAGATGTATAAATATATATAAAGTTTTTATTAAAATAAATTATGCCAAAGTGAATTTTTAAAAAAATTGTGCTCTTTCTCAGGCTATGTATTGTTGACATATTTTCCATATCAGTGTACATGATCCTAACTTACTATTTTATTTTTATTTTTTTTTTTTTTATTTTTTTAATAATCAGTATTTTTTATTATCGTTTTGTAGGGTACAGTTAAGGGTTAGGTGTACAATTACGTTTCATTCAGGCACCCTATTGATAAGAGGTGTTTTCCAGTCCCAGATAGATATTAGCTACTGTTAACCCCAACCCCCCCCCCCATAATTTCCCAGTACCATCAGTCATTTTCTTATAGTATTACATTGGATGTTCAAGGTCCATTATATGAGTGAAAACGTGATATTCTGATCTTTGTTTCTGTGAGAGGTCACTCAGTATTATAGACTCTTTCCATCCAGGTAGCTGCAAAATTCATGATTTTGTTCTTTTTCATGGCTGCGTAGTATTCATCGTGTATATTACCACACTTTTTTTTAATCCAGTCCTCTTTTGATGGGCAGCATGGTTGTTTCCAGGTTCTTGCTATTGTGAAAACGCTGCGATAAACATACGTGTACAGGTATCTTTTTTATAGAGTGATTTGTGTTCTTCAGGGTATATTCCCAGTAGGGGGATTGCAGAGTCATAAGGAAGGTCAATATTTAGAGCTTTCAGGAATCGCCACACTGCTTTCCACAGAGGTTGCACTAGCTTACACTCCCACCAACAGTGTAGAAGTGTTCCCTTTTCACCACAGCCTCTCCAGCAGCTGTTTTTTTTTGAGTTGTTGAAATTGCCATTCTGACTGGAGTTAGGTGATATCTCAGTGTGGTTTTGATTTGCATCTCCCTGATGATTAGTGAGGTTGAGCATTTCTTCATGTGTTTGTTGGCTGCTCGAATGTCTTCTTTTGTGAAGTGTCTGTTCATATCTTTTCCCCATTTTATAATGGGTTGCTTGTTTTCTTCTTTTCAGTACGTTTCAGTTCCTTGTAGATCCAGGATGTTAAGCCTTTGTCAGACCAGAGTTGGCAAATATTTTTTCCCAGTTTTAGGCTGTCTCCCTGCTCTCTTGATGGTTTTTTTGGCTTTGCAGAAGCTTGTCAGTTTAATAAGGTCCCATTTGTCTATCTTCTCTCTTAAGTCCTGTGGGTTTCGGGTTTTGTACAGGAATTGGATGCCCGTTCCGATTTCCATGAGAGTATTTCCTTCCTTTTCTAAGGTTCTTATGGTTTGAGGTTTTACATTTAGGTCTCTGATCCATTTGGAGTTAACCTTTGTGCATGGGGATAGATGGGGGTCCTGTTTCAATCTTCTACATGGGGTCAACCAGTTTTCCCAGCACCATTTACTGAATAGGTTCTCCTCACCCATTGGAGGTGGTGGGGGCTTTGTCGAAGATGAGTTGGTTGAGGAATTGAGGTTTTGCTTCTGGAATCTCAATTCTGTTCCATTGATCTATATGCCTGTTCTTGTACCAATACCAAGCTGTTTTGATGATTGTAGCTTTATAGTAAAGTTTGAAGTCTGGTATTGTGATACCACCTGCTTTGTTTTTTTTGCTGAGGATTGTTCGGGCTATTCTTGGACGTTTGTGTTTCCATATAAATTCCTGTGTTTTTTTTTTCTAGGTCAGAGAAGAATGTTATTGGTAATTTAATGGGTATTGCATTGAATTTGTAGATTGCCTTAGGTAAAATGGACATCTTCACAATGTTGATTCTTCCGATCCATGAGCATGGGATATTTTTCCACTTGTTCATGTCAGCTTTGATTTCTTTGAGCAGTGTTTTGTAATTTGCATTGTAAAGGTCTTTCACATCTCTGGTTAGGAAGATGCCAAGGTATTTCATTTTTTTTGTGGGTATTGTGAATGGAATTGTTTTTTATTTGGGTTTCTGTTTGTTTATTATTTGGGGTAGAGAAAAGCGATTGTCTTTTGTACATTTATTTTGTATCCTGAGACTTTGCCAAAGGCCTTTATCAATGTAAGGAGGCCTTTAACAGATTCTCTTGGGTTTTCAAGGTACACCATCATATCATCTGCATAGAGAGATAACTTGACTTTCTCTTTTCCTATTTGAATACCTCTGATTGCCTCGTCTTCTCTGATTGCTCTAGCCAGGACTTCCAATACTATGTTGAACAGGAGGGGGAAAAGTGGGCATCCTTGTCTAGTTCCTTTTCAGGGGAATTGGTTCCAATTTTTGTCCATTTAGGAGTATGCAGGCTGTAGGTTTCTCGTAGATGGCTTTTATTATTTTGAGGTATGTTCCCCGTATGCCTAGATGTTCAAGGGTTTTTATCAAGAAGGGGTGCTGGATTTTATCAAAAGCTTTTTCTGCATCTAATGATATGATCATGTGGTTTTTGTTTTGACATCTGCTGATGTATTTAATTACATTTATGGTTTTACGAATGTTGAACCAGCCTTGCATGCCAGAATGAAGCCTACTTGGTCATGGTGAATGATTTTTGAGATGTATTGTTGAATCCTGTTTGCTAGGATTTTGTTGAGAATTTTAGCATCTATGTTCATCAAAGATATTGGCCTGTAGTTCTCTTTCTTTGTTGGCCTAACTTACTATTTTAAAGTGTACTCTAAAGGTTGGGTGCGTTGTATGCTATTTTTCTTTAACTGTTCAATCCTTGATAGTAATTTCAATTATTTTTAGTTTCATAATTATAAAAAATGCTGCAGTAAGATCCTTGTACATAATTTTCTACACTAATATCTAATTGCTCAACTTGTCTTGCTTTCCTTTTTTACAATATTTCGCATTTTTGACATTTATTTTATGAAAATTATTTTTTGACTTTTAAGGAAATTAGTTTTGTCACTGAATAAGGACACATGATGAAATTGGATTCAGGGTTATCCACCTCTGTATTTTGGCAGAAAAGCATGAGATTCAGTCAGTATTGCTTTCTCCATTAGTTTTAACATGTCAGTATATACATAGAAATTGAAATTTAAATATTGGAATTGCTTCAATCCTTTTTGTTCAAAAAGGTTTGAATTTATTCTATTTTTAACAATCTGACTTCAGGGACTATTGATTAAACATCTGAGAGAATAGAAAAATGCTGTTGTATCTTTTTCTTTTTTTTCTTTTTTTTTGAGTTGGAGTCTCACTCGGTCGCCCAGACTGGAGTGCAGTGGCCGCTCCCGGCCACCGCAGCCTCAACCTGCTGGGCTCCGGCGATCCTTCCGCCTCAGCCTTCCGAGTAGCCGGAATTATAAGCACGTGCTACCATGCCCAGCTAATTTTTTTTGTAGAGATGAGGTCTTGTCTGCCCAGGCGGGTCTCAAACCCGCAGGCTCAGGCAATCCACTCACCTCAGCCTCCCAAAGGCACGGGATTACAGGCTGAGCCACTGAGCCCGGCTGTATCTTTTTCTAATCAGCTTAGCTGCCATCTGACATAGATCATAGAAAGTAATGGTGGTTCCATAGATGGATAGACAGAATAAAAAATTCAAAGTCATCAAGATAAGTGTCTACACCTACGATTTTTTTTAATTTTAAAAATGTGGCATACTTTTCAGGATTAAGTATGCAAATGTTCATTATGCCGGTACCCCTGTTGATAAGGTGGCACCCCTCCCCTGGCAGAATTATACTACTGCCAGTTCCACCTCCCACCCGGCAATTTCCCACTACTGACAATTCTTATCTCATAGAATTACAATAATTTTTCAATGTCCACTTATGAGTGATACATGTGATACTCAGTTCTTTGGTTCTGATATAGATCACTCAGTATTATAGACTCTAAGTCCATCCAAGTTACTCTGACATTGATAATTTTGTCCTTCCTTATGACTGTGTAATATTCCATCGTGTATATATGCCACATTTTTTGTCCAGTCCTCTTTGGATGTCCAACACCGTTGGTTCCATGTTTTTACTATTGTGAACGATGCTGCAAATAACGTGCATGTGCAGGTATTTTTTTCAGAGTGTTTGAGTTGCTCTGAGTATATTCCCAGTTGTGGAAATGCAGGGTCAAATGGAAGGTCGATTTTTAGACTGTTTAGGAATGGTCAAATTGTTTTCCACAAAGGTTGTACTAGTACACACTCTCACCAACTGTGTAGAAGTGTTCCCCTTTCCTTGCATCTGTTGTCTTTTGAGTTACTGATGATGGTCATCCTGACAGGAGTTAGGTGGCATCTGGGGGTGGATTTTTTTTTTTTTTTTTTTGGAGTCTCGCTCTGTCGCCCAGACTGGAGTGCAGTGGCCGCTCCCGGCCACCGCAGACTGGACCCACTGGGCTACGGAGATCCTTCCGCCTCAGCCTTCCAAGTAGCCGGAGTTACAG
Organism: Cephalopachus bancanus; assembly: GCA_027257055.1. Lineage (NCBI taxonomy): Eukaryota > Metazoa > Chordata > Mammalia > Primates > Tarsiidae > Cephalopachus > Cephalopachus bancanus. Next base: position 10,009 of record JAPVLO010001279.1, on the reverse strand, counting down.
GCACCCGCTACCATGCCCGGCTGATTCTTGGATTCACTGTAGAGATGGGGTCTCGCCAAGTTGCCCAGGCGGGTCTCCAACCCACGGGCTCAGACAATTCACTCACCTCAGCCTCCCAAAGTGCGGGATTACAGGCTGAGCCACCGAGCCCGTCTCCAGATGTATTTTCTAGGTGATGAGAGATAAATTGGAAATCGCTGGGGGAAGGAACTAGTTGGCACTTGGCCTTCCCTGTTCTCTGTCCTTTTTCTTACCCTTCACTGAGGTTATGTTTTCCGAGTGAGGTGGGGCAGGTAGATCCTCACCAGTCGTCACCTGGAATATCATGTACAGATAACACTCAGTTTTTGCAGCTGTAGTTTCTTTCTCCTAATTATTCCTCCTGGGCTTTCTCTTACAGGTTTGTGTTGTACACTATCATACAATGAAATTTTTTCGACCTGGAGGCCAGCATGGCATACGAGGCATGTGTCTGAAATTGCGAATATTGGTAAAAATAAAACTGTTGCATTTCTACCAAAAGATAACAATACATTTTTTCTAATTTAAAAGAAATACATAGTGTAAAAAAAAAAAGCCAGATCAGAGAGATCTCTGTGAGATGAAAGTCTTTACTTGCATACCATTCCTCTAGACTTATTCCTTCTTAGAAGGTGTAAGCAAAAACGTGTTTTTCTTTCATTCTGCAGCCTGGTTTGATTGCATCTCCTGTCACTCACGATAAGAGGGGGAGGTCTGGAGCCTTATCCAATCACAGGATGACGACTTGGAAATTGACCAATCAGAGAGTTGCCAGATGTGAGGAGGTGGCTTCCAGCTTCTGACAAGCCTTTTTGTATCCAGCGCCGTGGGAAATGCTGGGTTATCTGTCCAACTGAATTGCGGGTCTTTAACTCAGCCTTTGTCGCCCTGTGGTCTGCTTGTCCTGGGAGTCTGTAAGGAGGACACCAGGTCACCTGGAAGCTGGGAGATGGTGAGTATGGGGGCGGGTGCAAGAGGGGTTGGGAGGATGGACCCGGATGACATGGCTGTGGTGGGACTGGCCTTCCCTTCAGCTCTGAGCCTGCACTCGACCCCGCCGGCAACTTGGCCCGGTCCCATCGGTGCGAGGTGAGGCTGGGCCGGTCCCCAGGCTCCTGTCCCTGCAGCAGCCTCAGTGAGCAGAGTCTTCTCCAGGCAATCCCGCTCTCCGGATGTGTGGGACCCGGCAGGGTCATGGGGGAGGAATCCGACCCATTGGGGGAAGGGTTGTGGTCCTGACCTCGTCCCGCTCTCCTTCCCAAGGTTAAAGGGAGTGTCTGTCACAGCACTAAGGAAACTCCTTGGGCCAACAGCGAATCTTGAATGCCTGGCTAAGCCCCAGTCAGGGCTTGTTTTGTGGGGTCCCCAGAGGATCTGGGAGAAAAGGTTTTGAGAAGGAGCAGGGGGAAGTCCTAGTACTGGTTGGTTACAGCCAGGCAGTTGCCTGATCTGTAATATCAAGGTGGAAATCTCCAGCGTATGTCCTCAGGTTCAATGGCAGTTGGTGTCACCATGTGCTAACTCCCATCTGCTCTGCGGAACAGCCAAAGTCAAGACAAGGAGTTAGAGCAGGGGCTGTGAGTTTATTTGGGAGAGTCACTAAAACCGAGAAGATGAGGCACCGGTGTCCTAAATACCCCTTTTAGATAGTGTGCTCAGGTCAAGGTTGAGATAAGCTGTGATGGTGCTACTTAATTACTGCCTGGGTGATGGAGTGAGACTTAGACTCATAAAATACATTTAATTTAATTAAAAAATAAAGTCGTATTTCAACATGTAGATGTGACTTGTCCAGATAATCTCACCTGAAAAGAAATGCCAGAGAAGGAGAAGAAAGAGGCAAAAATGACTGATTCCGGTCAGTCTCAGTGGCTCAGCCTGTAATCCCAGCACTTGGGAGACTGAGGTGTTGGTTGCCTGAGCCTGCGGGTTCAAGACCCAGCCAGGCAACTTGGTAAGACTTCGTGTCTACAATAAAAAAATAATTAGCCAGGTGTGGTAGCGTGCGCCTGTAGTTCTGGCTACTTGGAAAGGTGAGACGGAAGGATCACTGGAACCCAGCAGGATGAGGCATTGGCCGAGAACGTGCCACTGCACTCCAGTCTGGGTAACAGAGTGAGAATCCAACTCAAAAGAAAAAAGAAAGTAAGGCTGATTCCCAGGTAAGTGTTTCCCAGTTCAGGGAATGTGTCTCTTTTCCTATTGGAAAGTCATGATTTTAGAACTTGCAAACCTGTACTGCTATTTGTGATGGTCTTGCCTAACAAGTCTGTTTTATTCTTCTGGTAATATTCAAGAACTCTGAAAAATTATTTTTCCTTATATGCCAGTGCCTTCTCTTTGTTTCTTCTTTCAGGCTTCATAGCAGCCATGCGCAGTTCTCACCATCAATTTATGAACTGCGGTATTAAACATGTTCTCTTGTGACTGTGAAACAGGGAAAGTCATGGATACCCAAGATTCCTATTGGAGATGGAAGATCTTCAGATCCTAGTGAAGAATGGAAACATATCCTATTAGGGTTCCATCTGGATCCTCCATCCGCTCGATGTAAAACAAGAATAATGAAATGCACATTTAAACATGGTGGCAGTTACTGCCCAGAATAACTTAGGAAGGTTGGAATAAATAATTAGAAAAGACTTGCTCTCTGGGATGCTAAAACAAATGATATCAATGCGCTTTTGGGGGTTACAAAACATGGAAGATATCTGTAGCTGAAATTCTGCATAAAATGTTTGTTTCTTCATTATTAGATTCAGATTACAGTTTACAAATTGCTTGGTTAATAATATATCAGCCCCGATATGTTGTGTGTCTTGGCACTTGACACCAATTTGTCAAAGTCACTAGGGAGGCTTAGAAGAGTGAATCCTTTCAGCGCAAGAGGTTGAGGCTACAATAAGCTGTGTTTAAACCTCTGCACCCCAGAATGGGCAGAAAGAGAAAGCCCCAAGTGAAAGAAAAGTGCAGAAACTTAGGTTTACCCCAGGTCTCCTGAATCAGAAGCTGCATTTTAACAAGATTTTCAGTTCATTGTGGTGCACATTTATACTTGATGAGGATCTTTAACTCACTATGAGTTTTCTGTCTGACCAATAGGACAATTATTTTGTGGGATGTAAATATAGCACTGAAAAATGTACATGCCTGTATTGGTACCCAAATTTTGTACTGTATTACAAAAGTAAAGTAACTACACTTACTGAATGGATTTTATTCCATTCTTTTGACTCAGACAATACATTAGAGAATAATTGTGTTTAAAATGTCTTATTAGATAATTCCAGTTGTCATACTTGCTGAAACCTGTTTTTATTACTCTCTCCTTTAACCTAGAGCACATGGCCTCTTGATAAATATGTGGTGTTGTCATTTTCAGGGTCTGTTGATATTTTGAGGTGTGGTGACAGACTGAGACTCCAACTCAAAAAAAAAAAAAACAAGGTGACCAGACTTGGTGGCTCAGTTTGCTGTGTTCATTAGCATAATTGTAATAATTGTTTCACAATGTATAGGCATATCAAATAATTACGTTACACACAATTACACAGCATATGATTATACATTTCTTATTTATGTATAAAAATAAGAACTTAATGACATACATAAACACATGAAAATGGGTGTACATATATATGCAGACTAGTCCTAATCTTCATATGAAACAAAATTATAAAATAAGAGTTATTAAGAAACAAGGTAACATCCGGGAGTTTAATATGTTTACCAAAGCTCTATGTGATATAGTATACTTAAGAATTTGGGTATATAGAAATGAACTACCAATCTCAGTTCATACTAAAAAAGAAAAATTAAATAAAATAACAGAATTTCTTCTAAAAAGAGAGATAGTTTGGGTCCTGGTAGAATTATAGAGTATGAATTTGAATAAAATCGCATTGGAAACCTCCCTAGGATAGAAAATCATAAAGTAGAAAGCATATAACATCTGTCTGGGTTCTTAACATTTCTCTATCAAATAGCAAAATCACTACTCTCACATATTTCCAACATGATACAAAAAAAAAACTTAAAAAGTAGTTTGACATTGATTTTCTTATGAAATAAGCAGATATTTGCACATCCCTAAAAGCATCAGAAATGTAGTCAGACCATGCAGATCCTAACAAACCATTAAGTAGACGTTGATTTCCTCTGAAATCTTGAAATGAGATCACTGAAGAAGCAGCAGAGATTTTGGAGAATTTCAGAACATGAAATAATAGATGTCCCTTTGTGTAGCAAAAGAGAATCTCAGAAAGACTTCCCAGAAACCATTTCCACTGGAGCAGACCACCTTCCCAAACCACATTTCAAGCTCTGTTTCTTTGACCTGTGTCATCTGCTTCATTCATTCCGACCTGGAGGTTTGGCTAAAATACTGAGTCTCTTCACATCCCAGGGCTCTTTTCTTTGCTCTAGACACATGTCCAGGTCTGGATTAGAGACAGCAAATCCTGTTTTATTAGAAAAAAGTAACATGACCATTGCTGGGGTTCTTTGATTACAAACCTAGTACTGTTCTGAGTAGAGAACACATCAAACAAGATTCTAGAAAATTAATTCCCAAATACTGTTTCCCAATAGAACCTTTAGAACATTTAGATATAATTTTAAATTTGTGGGGGGGTTTTGTTTTTTGTTTTTTTGAGTTGGAATCTCACTTTGTAGCCCGAGCAAGCCTGGGCTCCACCTGCTGAGGTCAGACAGTTCTTTCCTCGCAGCATTCTATGTAACCAGAACTACAGGTGCATGCCACCACACCCAGCTAATTTGTTGATTTATTGTAGAGATGAGGTCTTGACACATTGCCAAGGTTGTTCTTGAACCCATGGGCTCAGGAAATCTTCTCACCTTGAACTCCCAAAGTGCTGAAATTACAGACTTGAGCCACCACTCCCAGCCATAAATTTGTGGTTTCTTAACTCAGTTCTAGTGAGAAAAGACATGGTAGCAGTTGGATTGAGATGTGAGCAACGATATTCTATGTGACTAAATTTCTGGACTTACCACTAGTATAGATACAAGGACACAAGTAAATTCAAAATAGAGAATGCGTCATGTCAAAATGAAACATCTTTAATTTTTTCTTTTCTATGTTAACAAATCACCAACTTTTCTTTGATAGCAGGAATCTGAAACACATCTGCACAAAGTAGGAATTCCCAGAAAACAAAGGAAGGGTATGAAATCCTTAGTATGAAATAGGGATTGTGTGTTAAGACACTGCACACCTAGAAAAACTAAGTTTCTGTGGTTCTCTAACATCATGTTCCAGTGCAATATCTTCTGAGTAAGGTCCATGCATTCCCACTCCTCTGGAGAGAATTCTATGAGCACATCCTTGAATGTCAACAACACTTGAAAACAAGAAGAACACACATTTACCAAGTGACCATGCCTCTAGGTAAAGCAAGTGTGAAGAGAACAGGGTTCAGCTGATATGTCAACTAGAATTATGCAATAAGATAATTTGTAACACAGAAATATTCTCTAATGCATCAAGTCTGAGGAAAAAAGAATGAAATAAAATCAACTCAACCAGTGTGGACACTCTATTTTTATGAACGATATAGCATAAATTTGGACACCAATGCAGGCATGTACATTTTTCAGTGTTACATTTTCATCACACAGAATGAGTTACATATATTGCTCAGATGGAAAACTCCTAGAGAGTTGGAAGGTCTTCATTAAGTTTCATTTTTTCATTTTTTTGAGTTGGAGTCTCACTGTGTCATCCAGATGGAGTACAGTGGCATGCTCCTGGCCACCGCAGCCTCGAACAGCTGGGCTTAGGCAATCCTTCCACCTCAGCCTTCCAAGTAGCTAGAACTACAGGTGCACACAACCATGCTTGGCTACTTTTTGTGATTTATTGTAGAGACGTGGTCTCACCAAGTGGCCCAAACTGGTTTCAAATCCCCAGGCCAGGCAATCCTCTCACTACGTCTTCCCAAAATGCTGAGATTACAGGCTGAGCCACCATGCTCAGCCAGTATAGTAATTTATTTTTTAAATTTGTATTTATATATTTATTTTAAGTTGAATTCTCACTCTGTCACTCAGGCTGGAGGGCAGTGGCATGCTCCTGGCCACCACAGCCTCGACCTGCTGGGCTCTGGGGGCCCTTCCGCCTCAACTTTCCAAGTAGCCAGAACTACAGGCATGCGCTACCATGCTCGGGTAGTTTTTGATTTATTGTAGAGACAAGGTCTAACCAAGTTGCCTGGGCGGGTCTCAAATCCATGGGTTCTGGCAATCCACTCATCTCACCCTCCCAAAGTCCTGGGGTTACAGGCTGAGTTACCGAGCCTGTAATTTATAAATTTAACTTAATAACAAACATGTTTTAGGTAGAAATCAGCCAAGAGTTCTCTGCCATGGCATGTAATCTCTAAAAGTGAATTTATATTGTTTGTTTTTAGCATCCTAGAGAACAAGTATCTTCTTCTTATTTTTTTTTTTTGAGTTGGAGTCTCATTCTCTCACCCAGAGTGGAGTGCAGTGACATGGTCCTGGCCACCACAGCCTCGAACTGCTTGGCTCTAGTGATCCTTCTGCCTCAGCCTCCAAATAGCTGGAAATACAGTTGTGCGTTACGATGTCCAGCTAATTTTTTATTTTATTGTAGTGAAAAGGTCTCGCCAAGTTGCCCAGGTGGGTCTCGAACCCGCGAGCTCAGGCAATCCACTCACCTCAGCCTCCCAAAGCACTGGGATTACAGCCTGAGCCATTGAGTCCAGCTCTTCTAATTCTTTATTCAGAATTTTCTGAGTTATTCTGGGCAGTAACTGCCATCCTGTTTAAATGTACATTAATATTGTTCTGTATGGAGCTGATGGAGCATCTAGACAGAATTTTAATAGTGCATGTTCTGGCCAGATGCTTATAATCTCAGCACTTTGGGAGGCCATTGCAAGAAGATTTCCTAAACCCATGGGTATGAGAACAGCCCTGGCAACTTGGTAAGACCTCATCTCTACAATAAACCAAAACATTAGCCGGGCTGTGGTGGCTGTGAGTGTGTCACTGCACTTCAGCCAGGGCAACAGGGAGAACCAACTCCAAAAAACAGGCACATGTTGCCATCCTTCATTGGGATCTGAGTATCTACCCCATTACCCCATTTTCAGTGGGATTTTAGGGTACCTTGCCTTCTCATGATCCTCAGTCACAAGTGGATATTTTTAATACTGCAGGTCATACATTCACAGTGAGAACAGTTCATGGCAACTAAGCAGTATGGATGAAGAGAACAGAAGAGGCTATGTAGGGAGCAGTGTCCTGCAGACACATTGAATATCACAGGCAGGACAAAAACAGTTGAAACAAACTCATTAGGTGGGGCCATCACAAGGACAGCAAGAAGGTTTGCAAGTTTTAAACACATGACATTCCTTCTGACCTGGGTCACATTTTCCTAAGATGCAGTCATTTCTTTTCTTTGTTCTATTTCTCTGGGATTTCTTATCAAGTGAGATTATCTAGTCAAGTTGCATCTACATGTTGAAAATATGCCTTTATTAATTTCAAAATTAAATGTATTTATTTTTGGCCAGTCTTATCACCCTTTTGGAAGCACCCGCACTTGCTCTCCTGTGTGCCTGAGGTTCTCTTTGATTTGTAGATTCTTCCACCATCTCCCTGAGGTGGTTTAACCTTGTCCTTTGGGATATTTTTCCTTCCTCCACAAGTGCAAGATCATAACCCAAACCCTAGCTGTCTATCTAATTGTTTATGAGGCAGAACATGGGAAATTGGAGTGTCTGTAAGTGGCTTTGAGGTAGGGAAAATGGAGACATCACTTAAGTCCTCACGGGAAGGGGGATTCTTTGCAGCAATCTGTTCTTGCAGAATATATATGATGTGACATCTTAAACCATGACTATTTCTCAGAATTCCCTCCCTACCCATGTCCCTTGCCGCTGTCTCTAGCCTTATTCCTCTCTTTCACTTTGCTGTTTCTGAGTTGTATCCTTCATAATAAACTGGGCAACATAAGTGAATGTTTTGCTGAGTTCTGTGAGTATTCCATCAAATCATTGGACTGGAGGAGGGTTTGAGGAACCCGTTTTGTAAGCAGTTTCTCAGAAGCAAAGAGGGCCCCTGGGTTTTGTAACTGGCATCAGCAATGTGGGCAGTGTTGTGGGACTGAGCCCTGAACTTAGGCATTTGTCCTCCTTTTTGGTGGTGACAGAATTGAATTGTTGGACAAACAATTGGTGTTGGAGACTGGTCTGTATCCAGCAAACTTTACCCATTTGAGGTCAGAAAAAAGACATCACAGATCAAAATTGTGAACTACTTCAGGTGAGTGTTTGATCCTGGTGAGAACTAATATCCTGGAAGGTGAAGGAACACCATGATGTGAGGAGGGGACAGAGTGTATGGCGGTCCCAGAATTAAATTCTCAGATGGTCATGTTTCCCTTAATCACTACCTGGTAGTGACATTTTTTATTGGGAAAAAGAAGAAGACACAGATGAGAGATGCTTAAGGAAAGCAAGATAAAATTGATAGATCATCCATAAGGTGCCCCAGTGTGATCATCACGGGATTTCTCAGTACCTGACACCTTGCAGATCATAAGGGATTTGGGTTATACAGCAAACATGTTCAAAAAAGGAAAACTACCAAACAAGAATATTAGATTTACACAAATGTCCTTCAAAAAAAAATGACTTTTCAAGACAAACATTAATTACTAGGCATCCCATGTAACAAGATTTTAAAGGAAGTTCTTTTCACTGAATGCTAAACTGATTGTAAAAAGCATCACAAAATCAAAAGTATAGCCTTTTGCAATGGTGCAGAAGACCAAAAACACCTGGAATTATCCTTTTGGATGGTGGGTCCCTTTGAATTTACAGGCTTTTATGGCTAAGTAAGTGTTCTAGGAATTTATCAGCATCAATGTACCTACTGTTGTTGTGAGAGGCCGCACGATGGAAGAAATAGTCTTGTGGCAAAGAGGTGACTGGTTCTTCTACCCTGGCAATGTACCTCCCCACACTATGCTGGGTACTCAGTAGTTTCTGTCCAAAACAGGCATGAATCCTGTGCCTCACTCTCTCTATTCACCCAATCTCACCCCAAGAGACATTTTTATTGTTTCACTGCTGAGAAAAGTCCTCAAAAAGAAAAACTTTGTCAATTTGGAAGAGATAAAACAGAACACAGTGGATGCACTAAAAGGCATTAAAACTGACGAGTTCTAAATTGTTTCACAGCAGAAGTGAAATCATCTCGAAAGGAGGAGAATCATATCAAAAACAGAGTACTTTGAAGGTGACTGACATTCAAACCGGAATACACAATTCCTTTTCCTTGGGTGGGCTGGAGTCTCACTCTGTCTCCAAGACTGAAGTGCAATGGCATGCTTCACGGTCACCCTAGCATTGACATGCTGGGCTTCAAGCAATCCTTCCACCTCAGTCTTCCAAATAGCCAGAACTACAAGGCACGTGCTACCATGCCTGCCTAATTGTTTTGATTTATTGCAGACACGAGGTCTCGTCAAGTTTTCCAGGCTGGTCTCAAACCAGTGGGCTCACGGCAAGCCACATGCCTTGGCCTCCCAAAGTGCTGGAATTACAGGTTGAGCCACCAAGTCCGGCCACAATTTTTTAATGAATAAATTCTGAGGTTTTTTTTTTTTGCACTTTCCCTTTGTTTACATAAACAAAGCGAATACTGTAGTATCAGGATAATTGTGTATGTAACGCTTAATTGTGTTACCAAATTTAAAGACAAAGGAGAAAAACTAATAAACTAAACATCTGTTAAGAAATATAGAGCCAGGCTCGGTGGCTCAGCCGTAATCCTGTGACTTTGGGAGGCCGAGGTGAGTGGATTGCCTGAGCCCACGGGTCCGAGACCCGCCTGGGCAGCGAGACCTCATCTCTACAATAAATCAAAAAATCAGCCGGTGTGGTAGCACTCGCCTGTAGATCCAGCTACTCAGAAGGCTGAGGCGTAAGGA